>AWVX01022474.1:0-11496 GCA_000500245.1 Cronartium ribicola 11-2
GTAATAATGTTATAATAATGTATATATGTGTTAAAATATGTTCTTAGACCATTTTGGCGCACCACAACAAGCAATGAAGAGATGGTGACATCCATTCACTGATTGTCAAAATGCATTGTGTACACACGACAATATGGACAAGTCAACTTGGTTGAGCTCACTCCTGAGGTCATTCTTAGAGGGTTCTTGCTCAGTGGTCGGTCACCTCTTGGGACCACACCCTGACAGTCTAGGTGGTATTGTAAAAGGTGAGGGGAGGGGACAACTCCTGAGAAGGAGAGAGGGGGTTTATATACCTTTCAGGTTACCTCCTCCTTGCTTTTAGAATATGGGCTGACTTGTGGTTCCAGCTCATGCTACTACAGGGCCATGTAGGCCAATCTGTGGTTGGTTACTCTAATGAAAGGGCCTGCTAGTTGACTCCTGTAATAAGTATATTATGCCTATGACTCTTGAGACTGAGCCTGATATGTGGTTCAATTGTTGCACTACTTATGACATATGTAGTACATGTGTTACACTATGTTTCTACATATTTACATTACTTAGTACACCTGTGATACATATGTTGAACTATGTATTACACCTATTCCTCCTGGTTACTATACATGTACCTGTCTGGTTTCTGTCAGCCCTGAGGATGGTGTGACAGTCCCACAGACTGAAACCTAACAGGTACATGTATAGTACCAGGAGGAATAGGTATAATACAGAGTGTAACATATGTATTACATATGTAGTAAGTAATATACATATGTAGAAACATAGTGTAACACATGTACTACATATGTAATAAGTAGTGCAACAATTGAACCACATCTCAGGCTCAGTCTCAAGAGTCATAAGCATAGTATACTTATGACAGGAGCCAACTAGCAGACCCTGCCATTAGAGTAACCAACCACAGATTGGCCTATGTGGCCCTGTAGTAGCATGAGCTGGAACCACAAGTCAGCATAGTCTAAAAGCAAGGAGGAGGTAACCTGGAAGGTATATAAACCCCCTCCCCCTGCTCAAGAGTTGTCCCCTCCCCTAGCCTTTTACCAACCACCTAAATAACACAATAAGCACAACATTGAGGATTCTTGTAATTAAGAACTCTGCTCAATAGTGCATAGTGTTGAAGGTGTAAAGTAGTAGAGGGTCCAACAAGGTTAGTGACCTTAACTTGAAGATCCCTTCCTCATCAGGACATCAAGGGCTAGAGTTGAAACACTCAAGCCATAAAGTGCCTTTGGCTTGTAACCTTGAGAGAGTTGAGCAATTATAAGGATAGACATAGGCCTATCCTTGAGAAGCTCCTCCATTAGTGTCCTAGAAAAACGCAGGAAGAGTCTAAACCCTCTGTTGAGAGGTCAACTAGCTGAAGTCAATACTTGGGGGTCCCAAGTATTGCTTGCTAGGCTGCTGGTAGGGTTCCAGACACCCTTCCACACCAACATTCCTGCCAGGAGGTAGCCTAAAAGAAGCCACCCCCTGACAGTTTCAGTCTGTGGGACTGTCATGCAGTTCTCAGGGCTGACATGTCATATATGCAAGGATAACATCTGTTGCAAATGTGTATTGTAAAAAAAAAGAGGTGGACTGCTGTCTAAGCTGCGTTTTGTGATGTTCAACACATAACCTACACTTCCAGCATCCAACCACAACAACAATGTGGAAGGAGCTGGGAGTGGGGGCTGGGCAGACTATATACAGGTGGGGACTGGGGCTACTGTGCTGCAGTTGTGTACCTGCACTGGGCCTAGGTCTCTAGCCATAACACATTTAATGTACTTCCTGCATTCAAAAAATTGGACATTTCTAGTGGTAAACACAACTTGGGAAGTTGAGGAGGGTTGAAGAGCCTCCTCAAGGTGAAGAATGTTGAGATATACTATAGTTGAGACTTATCATACTAGCTCAAATTGTGTTTTCAGGCAATCTCCTCATGCCAAACTGCTGGAGAGTTAAAAAGTCTAGAGTGAAAGTGAAGATGAAGGTTGGTTAGTAAATTGTAAAAGTGAAAGTGGTGAAAGTGGAAGTAGTGAAAATGAAAGTGGTTGAACAGTATTAGAGGAGGAGGCACATGTGGAAGATTTAATGGGTTTTTGTTTCATGTGTATTGAGTTTATTTTTTCTTGGCTGATTCCTCTAAAAGAGGACGCCACAACTACTCTGATTCTCTCTTCTTTCCTCATCGAATTGAGAATCAGAGTAAGTCATCCTTTCAGTCCTAATCTCCTTCTGATTGACCCATCCTTGTGAACCTAACTTTTGTTTGTTTCTTCAGATCTTATCATTTTCTTTTGCTTTCTCTTTTTGATCCCTGCACATTGCAGGTTAGACATTTTTCTGTTGAGCCCTTGCCTCGACCATCATTGTCTATCTCACTCAGCTCGCAGTTCTCTATTGACCTGCTCGTACCAGGTCAAATCATCAGAGCTCATCTAGGACACTCAAAATTTACAAAGAATAGCACCATCCAACCAGTTTTACCATTCACCATCTGCTGCCAAATGGTTTCAAACTGGTTTTCAAGCTTGATTCTGGCAATCAAAGTAACCCCAAGTACCCCTTATACATATTTGTTTCCAAACATAATGCTTCTAAGTTCTAGATTGATTTCCAAATTGGTCACTCTACGAATGTATTTTGTATAGAGTGTATGTCACCTCATCTGTGAGACAAACACCCCCGTCAGGTGTGTGAGACTGAACAAAGGCACCCCTTTGTACCAATTCACACACCCAACGGTGGTGTCTGTCTGGCGGAAGCGGTGTGTACACTGTCTCTCCGCTTGAAGTACTTAGGAGGCTTGACACAACAAGATTCAGACAGAATGGCAACAGTGGAGCATGAATTCAACACAACTATGCAATACTTGATTTCTTGTGGAGAGGAAGCCACACTTCTACAAGTCCTTGAGATTTTCTGTTGGACATCATATTACTTGAATCTTCAATCCAACAGCAAGTTGTGGTTGCCAGGTATCATTTTTCTACTGCAGAAGAGTCACTGGGGAATTGTGACTATGCAAGCTGCCCTTTATAATTGCCAAAGACTTCATGAAAACGGAAACCTGGTG
Organism: Cronartium ribicola 11-2; assembly: GCA_000500245.1. Taxonomy (NCBI): domain Eukaryota; kingdom Fungi; phylum Basidiomycota; class Pucciniomycetes; order Pucciniales; family Coleosporiaceae; genus Cronartium; species Cronartium ribicola. The sequence goes on from AWVX01022474.1 coordinate 3,068, forward strand.
GGCCACAAGATGCAAAAAGCTATAAAATATTATGATCAGACTCCAAGAGATAGTCGACCAACCCATGAAAGAGGTACTAGAGCACCTCAAAAGGCTTTTCACATATGAAGGAGATTCTAAAGTTCCAGACTGGGACCTTCTTTTGGCTGAAAAGTATACGAATGAAATCTTCCATGGAGACTTGGTTCACCCTCCGCAAAAAATTCCATTGAATTTCTTTCAACAAGTTTACAATTCTTTACATGCAACTTATAACAACCAAAGAACATATCTGGGATGCTAGAAAATTATTTTGAATTCAAAATCAAGGGCGGTGAAATTTCTCCCAATAATCCATTAAGCTATCTCACCAAACAAGATAGTGAGGTCATTGAGAGACACTTCAAGAACATCTAAGCAGCCCCAAATTCCAAGTCACAAAATATCCCACAGTCAGAGGGGATATGAATGTTCACAACATCATATCAAACCTGTGGGTTAGAAGCCAACATGACCCATTATCAGAGATTCTGGGGCACAAGCTAGATATGCCACTTTGAAAGTAGGCCTGCTGAAGAATGAGGTGACCTTTTCATTGGATCTGCAAGAAAAATTTTGGCCACTTGTGAAGCAATGTCACTCTATCATCTTTAAAAAGGTTTACTACCCAATCGTGTATCCTTCAACTTGTACAAGTGGTCTTCTTCAGGACATCCTTTTCAGGGCTGCACACGCAAGAAATATTTCAACTTTTTTGGCTTGGATCCTTTGCTTCAATTCATCTGGCATATTCTTACTCAAACACATTTCCAGATTGACTACCCAGGTCCTCAAGTTCACAAACAACAACAGCTGTTTTCTCAACTGCGTTCAAAAGCCATTTGTGTTTCTAGTATTTCCTGTCTGTATCCCCTTCTCTGGTTCTCTGATTTCTACCTTCATGAAATGTCCAGCTTAAAGCCTCCCTCTAAAAACAATCATCCTGTCTGATTGGGCCTTCTCGTATACAAGAGCACACTAGCTCACTTTGGGTCATGAAGGGATCTCATGTGCACTTGTCAACAAAAGACCATCAAACAGTCTTAAGACACGGTTCTTTGTCTACTTCATTTTCTTACTGCGCTAAATTTTTCTGCTCTTCATCTGGTACTTTCACTTGTTCATATATGTATGGCCTTATATATCTGCAACCCAAGTTCAGAAACAAAAACACTCAACTTGTTTCCCTGAACATCAGTTTAATCAATTTTCTTTTCTTTACTGTTCTCTCCTCTGTGTTGCCACTTACTTGTCTTTGTGGGTCGCTTCATGGTTTGTCTCTGAATCAATCCAGCCAAAAAAACAATCTTTTTTTCGTGCTTCCTGTTCTCTCCTTAACCTTTAGGGCTTGTTATTAGTATCATATTCACATTGCTGATACACACGTATTCGAGATGCTTCTGGTTTTAAAATTTATATACATGGCTTTTTGTTTGGTTTTGGTAAAGATGCAGATTACAAGATCAGCTGGGTAATCAATCAAATTCGCGATTTTGGTGTCCATGATTAATTTCAGCATAAGACTTCGATTGTTGACTTAATTTTTTTTTTCTTTTTTGATGGTCCAAATTGTCAGGTTACCCGTTAGAAGGCGGCATGACAGAGTTGAAAAATTATGTCTGTTTCCCGAACAAGGTCATTGGCGTAAAATCCAACAAGAGTACCATGACTGGAGTCGGGGGAATCAAGAGTCGGTATATTGACGAAGCGCATGATGGCTCATACCAGCTTCGTCTATAAACATGGCATGGGTGAAAGCAGGCCTTCAGCTTTACTGTAGCAGCCATAGTTTTCTAAAGACGGTTTGCAGCGGCGGAAAACAAGGCTCGGAGTGTCAGTAATGAACTGCTTACGCTCTTGCAAGCGATCGATTTGGTGAATAATGCATTCAAATTGTTTATCGGTGGTTTCGACCTCTTGCTTCGTAGTTTGAAAAAAACTTTTAACAATTTTCTATTAAATTTATCAAACGCCCTTAGTAGGAGTAAATAAAAAAGGGGTACTTTAGGTTGCTGAATTGATTAACCTTGAGTTCCACGTTTTGTTGCGCTAATCCGTATTCCACACGTCCAATGCTACGTGCTCGCGTCTTTTCATCATCCAAAAAAGCTCGGAAAGCTTCTTGACTTTGGGGTAGAGACCGGCGAATTTTGTAAAGCAAGTGATGTGAACATATATGAGATCAAATCATTTTTTTTTTTCATTGTCTATCCAAAATCCGCTCCAGGGCTTCGAAAGTTAACCGTTTCTTGCGTTTGAACTCATATCAAGGTGTTTGTGAGTGAAGATTTGGAAGGTGCACTAACATTTCTTGCTCGTGTTCCTTATACATCCGCTCGAGTCGAGTCTGGATTAGTTTCGAATGCGTCTCCATCTTTTTGAGGACGTCGGTTTGCTTCTTTTTGACGCGTTTGTGGACACCATCCTGAAGCGTTTCGAGCACAAGCTTCATGTCAAGTCTGTTCCCCATCATCAACCAAGTATGAGGGTGAATGATTACCCAGACGAGCATATAGTAGCGAAATACGTGAGCTTCCAGTTGACCATGGTTTTTGGCCTGGGGCACGTAAGTTCATATTGGAGTGGTTCGAACACTCTCAAAAAGACGCTCGATAACAGGAAAAGAAGCTTACCCGTTGAGCGCACTTGAGGGAGGAGATTCACCCCCCATATAGATAGACTTTTCAGTAGGAGGAGTGAGACTTCTACGGGAATCTATTGACTTGAAGCTGGTGAAGGATGGTTGCGAGCACGCTGTTTGACGTCATCCTTGTTGATCAATATCGGGATTGATCCGGCCCGACACCCGGTTTCGAGTAGGTACCGCACTGAGCTTGATGTGGTCGATCTTCATCTTTTTGTGGGTGATTGAACTGCAAATTTTCTGAAACATCACACAAACCGTGCAATGTCATCAACAGCCCACCGCCAGACCCATCTCGAGACCATCTTCGGTTCAGAGATACTCAAAACTATCAAAACTGCTAACATCCTCGTCGTCGGCGCAGGCGGAATTGGTTGCGAGTTACTCAAAAACCTCGTTTGCACCGGTTTCGGTCACATCACCATCGTAAGGCGCCACTCTTTCCTTCGATCGAACCTCAAACTTATCTTGTTTTCCCCTTGCCCAGATTGACCTCGATACTATTGATACATCCAACCTCAACCGCCAATTCCTCTTTCAAACCCGTCACGTCAAGCGCCCTAAAGCCATCGTACATCATCCATCCTTCACTCACTTACTCCTACATATACCAACAGAGCTACTTCTCTTGACCAGGTCGCGCGTGAAACAGCCTCAGCTTTCAACCCTGCGGTCTCCATCACAGCCCTACAGGCTAACATCCTCGAACCTACCTATTCGGCTGACTTTTTCAGCTCCTTCGACCTCGTCCTTAACGCCCTCGATAATCTTACTGCGCGAAGACACGTCAATAAACTCTGTGTGGCTGCACGTGTACCATTGGTCGAGAGCGGAACGGCAGGATACACGGGACAGGTCCAACCAATTATCAACGTATGTCGCTTTTTCTCTTTAATACTTTCTTTACGCGTGTTTCCGCAGTTCTCTTCAAAGAAAACACGCGTACCCAAAGGAGGGAAGGAATACGTCGAACGCAAAAAAATAGTCAAAGTGGGAACTTCTTGACCAAGAAATGGAGATAGAAGAGGGAATCTATTGACTTAAGTCAAAGGAGATATACCACTCACACGTTACCTGGCGGGAACAGAGCACATATTTGATGACCTGAAGCGAGTCAAGAAACATGTTCATTTACCCTAGGGCTGATCACCACCAACACCTCCCTCTCCTTTTCGCTTGTCGCCAAAAAAAAGTGCTCAGTAGAATGCTATGACTGCCAACCGAAGCCAGTAGCAAAGTCTTTCCCGGTTTGTACCATCCGATCTACGCCTTCGACCCCGATCCATTGTATTGTCTGGGCCAAGAGCTTCCTATTCGGGTGGGTGTGTACCTTCGTCCCAAACGAGCTTTGTCCTCTTGGCCCTGTCCTTGCTTCGCCAATTGACCAAACTTGTGACGTAGGAAGCTATTTGGACCTGAGGATGATTCAGATGGCGCTGAGTTGGACGAGGCGTTGAAGAATGGCGAGAGTAGTATGTAGAACCTGACTTCTTGCCCAGACACCCCGACCTCTCACTGACAGTGTTGGTTATGGAACGCAGTGGGGGAGCTAAAGAACTTGCGGGTGGAGAACACGGAGATGAAGGAAATCAGAACGGGCTTGGACAGACCAGAGGCAGTAGAGAGGGTGTTCGAGAAGATCTTTGCCAAGGATATTCATCGTCTTTTGGCGATGAAGACCATGTGGACTCATCGCACTCCGCCAACCCCGCTCAGTTTCCAGACTTTGAAGACGGCGCTCGAGCAGCGCGCGCCTGAGGCATCACCGGCCCCGACAGCCGGCTTATTAAAGGACCAGCAAACGTTAGACCTAAATGGTTCCTTCGCACTCTTTTGCTCTAGGTCAGCCGGAATCCCAGCTTTGTAAAGGCACCTCCCACAACGACTGACCCTTGCCGGGTTGTCTCCTTGCCGTAAGAAGTCTCACTGCGCTTGGCTCACGTATCGAGTCAGATCCGTCGAAAGAGCCGCTGACGTGGGACAAGGATGACCCAGAGGCGCTTGACTTTGTCACTGCTGCCGCTAACTTGCGCGCGAGTGTCTTCGGAATCCCACTCAAGACACGGTTCGAGGTTAAAGGTCTGCTCCTATTTCTCCCACTTGTTCCAGTAAATAAGCTGATGCTTCTTGTTTAATCTCTTGTGCACATGCTCCTTCTTTTTAAAATAGAGATGGCCGGAAATATTGTTAGTTTTCCCCACCTTTTCTCCTCCCATCTTCCTCTCTATCTTACCATCTATATCTTTTTCTCTTCACCCTCAAATCAGATTCCCGCGATCGCTACCACCAATTCAGCCGTCTCAGCCCTTATTGTCTTCCAAGCAATTCAGATCCTCACTCAAACCCCTTTAATCACATCTAATAGACCATGGTACGCCAAATCAAGCGAGCGCATCATCCTACCCGCAAACCTCGATCCTCCCAACCCTTCTTGCGCAGTTTGTGGAGTTGTATACGCCTCTGCTACGGTTTGTAAGAGTACCACACTAGGAGAATTTTTGGAACAGGTGGTCGGGGACCGCTTCGGTGATCTTGAGGGTATCATGGTACAAGAGGGAGATAGGTTAGTTCTGGACCCTGACTTTAGGGATAACGAAGAGAAATCGTTGGTCGAGCTTGAGCTCGTAGGTCAGGGCAAGTTAGTCAGTGTCACAGACGAGGATGGAGTGTTTGTACCAGTGATCTTCATATTAAAATGGTTAGCAATTGTTTCATTTTTGACTGGTGGAAGCGGAAATAAACATTGGAGGATGTTAATCCATGTTTTTATTTTTCTCTGTAGTGCGGAGGAGAGGCAGGAGGAAGATGGAATAAGCAAGAAAAAGATCTTGGCAATTGATGGACTTCCGGATTCGATTCCGAAACGGCCAGCCAAGCCGGAGGAACCAAAGGAAGAAGATGAAGAGGACGATGGTGAGATTGAGATGATAGCTAAACCTAGTTTACTAAAGCGTCCAGAAGCTGAAGTAGAGAAAGGGATTTCAGAGGAGGAAGAGGCAAGGGTGCGGAAGAAGCGGAAGTTGGAAAAGGAAGTTGAGAAGGACGGTGTGGTGGTGATTAATTAGATTGATGATATTTTATCTAATAATGAAAAAATCATTTAAATCAAGGATTTCTTCAAATTTTTCATGGTGAATGTGGGGAGATGTGGGTGAGCTAATGACTAAGACATGAACTTTTTTTGTTGCGAGCACAGCTCTCTTCCGTGATGCACCAGTCCAGAGTGATCGATGACCCTCGAGCAAAAAAGCAGGGCACCTGCCACCGGGAGGATGATGGTAGGTTCATGGAACCCACTCTAGGGACGTCATGTAGAGACACTAGGTAGTCAAGTTTATTTACTTACCCGCACAAGTCGAGCAATCGTCCGGCTTGACACCTACTTATCCTTCAACCCTTTCAAGACCCCAGGTCCAGAATCTCATAACCATTCATATTCTCTATTGGGAGGGGGAGTCGCTATCTTAAGACTGATTGATTATATCTTTACAAATTGTTTTCTTGATTGCGCACGCATACAGACGTAAAAGGATGGTCATAGAGAGCGTGCATTGATATCTACTCTAGAACAATACTTCTTCTAGTATCCTTTTGTTCCCTGACTACTATCAAACTCCAGCACAGGGACCATGGGCCCGTAAACGCAGGAAGAGACTATGATGTGGAAGCCTTGATCGAGGTTGAGAGGCTGTCTTCAATCGATTGGACGGATTCAAGCGCGTCTAGGTCTACTCGTGTCTCCAGCCCTCGTTCTATGACCCCAAATCAATTTTAGCAAGCGCGAGCGCATTTAAGGGAGGAAGAAAAAAAAAAGATGAGCGTACCGAACCGGATGAATGCCCGAGAGGGGGTGTGGGTAGCAGGCCGGATGAGGAATGGCAGCGTTGGGTTGGCAGCCTTGATGGGCGGATAGGCTGTTTTGATGAACTCGATCATGGGCTTGGAGGAGGGTGAAAATTGGAACCTGTACACCAAGCAATAGATGAGTTTTTTTTTTTTTTTACAGAATTCAGCGAGGTGGAGATGATGACGGACCTGATTTCTCGTACGGCTGTGGGTAGCTGAGTGCGAAGGATGGAAGCCATGTTGCTGGGGGTAGAAGAGGGGTGGGATGGGTCGAATGGTGGGTGCAGAGTGAGTTTACCGATCAATGTGTCATGATCTCGGGTCTCTGGCGGGTGATCGAGGGCCGAATTGGAACGAGACGGACCGGACCGGGTTACTATACAGACATTTGAGGACAGTAAAACGGTACACTTCATATGCCACATTTTAGCTTAGCAAAGCCCAATAAACACCCTTTGGCGGGGCAAGCTTGCCTTGTCCAGAGGGACTTTGTTAGGTTTACAAGCCCAAGTGAATCACACCAGACACAAACACACACCCTGGCTAGACAACCAACAAACACAAAAGATTCGGATGCATTGGGACAACATCAATATGCACCAAACTCTGGTCAATCAGAAATTGTCAATGAAGGCAAAAGGGAAAACAAAAATAATGCACTTCCAGTATATTTGTATCACATGGAGGCATGTTACATAGCATACCATACCTACATGCAAGTCTATAGACCAATTTCCATGGCCCTGACCTGGGGAAATTGACCTATTGCATTGCATTTGGGAATGCTATGTCACATGAAAACTTTAGACCTTGAATTCATAGAAATCAAACTTTAAGCCAACAAAAAGAAAAAAAGAAAAAAAAAAACTGACAATTATTTACAATAGTAAACTAGTTTGGAAACCCAGGGGTCTAATACCCAGAGCTATACAACCAACCCAATATGTTTGAGAAAGTCTGAGGACACGGGAGGTACCTATGGATGAAGCACTGATGATAAAAGTGCAAGTGAGTTGAGGTACTGTCCTCTTCTCGACTCCTGCCCTGTGAAGGAAATAATGCTGACCTATGAATGAGGTTTAGTGGAATTGGATGCAGGGTGAATTGATCAGCTTAAATAAGCTCTTGATCTGCGGACTAAAGATGAGAAACTGATGCATTTAGAGGAAAGTTTACATATGAAAAGAAAAAGAGAGAGATAAGAAAAAGGTGTCAGATTTTTGTCGAGTTATGTGTAAGGTGGATTTGATGAGGAACTTACTCACAGTCTCTTTTCGCAGATGGGAAAAGAGACTCTGAGTGGGCTGGGTTGGTGAGGTATAGGAGTAAATTTTGATGTCCGCGTATAGCGCCATGTGCACGTGCCCTTTTCTGATTTTGGGTCTGTGCCAATGGAACAAATACAGTGACAATGTTGAAGCCAAAACCTAGTATCAGCTCTGTTCATATGGCAATAACCCTTAAAATTCACCACCAACACGGATGTGTTGGTTGAAAGCATCCAGCTCAATATTGGACATGTTCAACCAAGGCAACCACACTCATATCCAAGTTCCCCCCTTAGATAGAAGCATAGTTGCATTGGTTGAACACATCTGAGGTTGAGTCAGATACACCCAACTCATGCAAAATTTGTTGGTAGTGCTTGTCAGGATATTAGCAGTACTATCATACAGTGTCTTTTGCTCATTATATCATATGTAGGAGTGAGCCCAAACCAGGTACAGAGTTTTATTGCTTTTGATTTATTACAATACATTGAGAATAAAGAGAAATTAAAAAAACAAATCCACAAAAACATCATCAATTCCTGGTCCCAACTTTCATCTCAGCTCGTCTTATCATCTCTTTCCAATGAGCAACTTCAGCTAAAAGATGTGAATGAGTTGAAGATGGACCAGAATCCTATAATATAAGGAAG
>AWVX01022577.1:0-11395 GCA_000500245.1 Cronartium ribicola 11-2
TTTTTTTTTTGGGAAATAGATTTCAATGAAAGGAAGAAAGGATAAGAATACGTTCCTTTTCTTTTGATTTTGTGCAACATATAATCATAATGGGATATGAGGAAAAAATAAAAAAAAACCTTTTCCCTTAATTTTTTTTCTTTATCACAGCATGATTTTCGAAAATTCCGATCCCCCCACGTTTTAATTCATAGTAACGTGCAACCAATTGCTACAATTTCAAGGTTAAACTTGTGATATGGGCTAGGTTTTTGTACATACCAGACACAAAAGCGAACGATTCTCTTGTCGACAGATTCATGGCCGAGGCTAAGCGTTTTTTTTTTGAAAAAAAAAAAAAATATAATGTAAAGGGGAGAAAGCTATACAACGAAATTCGAAAATATCTTAATAAACAAACAAAAAATTCAAGGGTCACGAAGAAAACCAACTTCTTCGTAACCCGGTATAACCACCGTTCTCCTCTAACCTTCCACTCTTTCCAACTTTGATAGTGATCCCCTTTGACCCTATGACACTATTTAAAATCACATCAACACCAGCTATTTTACATTTTCAAAGAGAAAAGGAACAGAAGAAGACAAAAAAAAAAAAGAAAAGAAAAGAAACGGCGCTCACTTTGCATAAACGCCCTGCTTCATGCCAATTATTGTACCTGGGGAAATGGTCCAAGTATCGGCTTGGTTATTAATCACTACAAAGGCCTTCGAACCACGTCCGTACGCGATCCTTTGAGTACCAGACTATTGATCGAAAAGTAAAAAAAAGATCGGTGAAAGTGAGATACATGATGACTATGGAACTCCAAAACAGAGTCCATGAAAATCTAGCACTTGAGAAAATGTGACTGACGGTGAGAATGTTGCGGACGCGCTGTGAACCCGCTATCCCACGCATCTTGATCGCTCCAAGTACGGTAGGATGGCGATGTTCGCATCTCCAGCCAGACCTAGTGCAGTTGAAAGGCGGGTGAGGGGTCATAGCTGAAATGCTACTAGAAGCCAGAGAAAAATATGAATCATCAGGAAGGAAATCTTACCGGCCACATTCAACCGGGCCCGCTGGTGGGCCGTCATCGAAACTAGTGAAATTGTAGCCACTGAAAACGTCAATTTGGCCATAAGGCCAGGTGAGGACGAAAGCGTAGGCGAGAATGTAATGCGGACTGGCCGGCTCAAGGCCGATTCCAGGCTGGCGTTCTAAGTCGTGGTTCGTTACAAACACTTGACTGTGGGAACTGAAAGGAGAATCCAAGAGGACCGATGGAAAATAATGGTGAGACGCAGTCTTGGGGGCTGTATTATATAGTTCAGAACCCTTACCTCGGAAGATAACTAAGCAAGTGATTGAAGAGACGGACATGAATTTGTGAAAAGTTTTCCGATCTATATATTGTGAGGCTTTTGGATCTCAAAGCAATAGGAAACGAGAGAATGATTGCTGAATTGCTCACCCTTCACCCCAACCTTGGCCCCAGGGAATTGGCTATTCGGAATTCCACGTTGCACATTTTTGAATATGATGAGACAATAAACGTGCAAAAGCAAAACACGGTAGAATGGCTGTAGGCTGAGCAGACTGACCTGGGTTAAATAAGAAATTCCTTCGTCCTGAAATTGGGTAATAATCAAGGAGATATCAGGGTGCGTGATTGGGCGTAGCCATGGGCCCGGGGTTTTGAGTGGAGTGAGATGTCACTGAAAAAATACACACGTTGAACATCTTTTTGAGATCTGAAGCTCCTTCAGGTGTTAAGATTAGGTATTAGGATTAGTGCTTTTTTTTTGAAAACAAAAACTGGGCCCACATACCTTGAAACATAAGCACGTTTCTGTTGATCATATCTGCGACCAAAAAAAAAAAAAGATTAACAAAAACCAATAAATTCGCGCGATAAAACTGTTGAGGTGTGGACATAAGTGTGCTTACATGATGTATCACCACAGTCTGGGGGAGCTGTTGTGTAGAATCCATGAGCACTACCACCCATCACCTAGGCAGTCACAAGCATCTGTAGCCTACTGGTCAAAGGCAGCACTCTAGTATGTGTCTTGGCTATCATGCTGAGGTTGTGGGTTTGAATCCCACCAGACACATAATGATGTTTTATTGTCTCTACAAGAACTCTTAGGTAGCGTACATTCTTCCGGCCTAATTGCATCCGTTGCCCCAAAGAAAACTTCTTGCACAATGCGCATATTCTGACCGTTGGTAACAAGCTGCAAGATGGCTTGAATGTCCACGGTTGACATGTGTTTAGCAGCATCAATCCGAAAACCGCTAACCCCCATCCGCGAAAGCTTGTCCAAATATGCGCCCAGAATCTTTCGAACCTTGGGCGTTTCAGTGGCCAAGTTTGCGAGACCGACAAGTTCGCAATTATGGACCCTATGACACTTGTCTCTCGTGAGTGTGAACTTGCGGTATACAAGTCCAAAACGGTGGCTACGCACTCCCAACGATCCTTATAGTCAGCGATACGATCATTTCCATTTCGTTGACCTATGTACCCAGCGTCAGCCGCCGAATTTTTCATGTACCATAAAGGCAGAAAATCTGACCGCGCAGAAAATCATCAGAGGTATAAAGCTATGACCGCATGAAAGCATATCAGCAAGGGTATTCGGCAAGCATCAATGTAATGATCGCTTACATCAGGGTACTCGTAATGCGAATGAGAAGAACCAGCGGTGCCCGGCCCTGGAGTGAGACCGGCAGTCATATGATTGATGACCCTGATCAAAAAGGATAGTTTCAATCAGTGATCGACGAGGGTAAATTGAAGACATGCTTTGTTAAGCATACTTACGCACCGACAATGACCACAGTAAGAAATAAATCAACTTATAAAGTCAAAATTTCCCGAGCTTCACAAAATTTGAGCATACTAACCCAACTCCTGCTTCGTTGCATCGCTTAACCATTGTGGCCAACTCATATTTATTGCCATGTTGGGAGATCAAAAGGTAGCTAACCGCCTGTGAAGTTTGGTCTACGTCAGTCGCTTTTCGAGGTCAGAGGAGACAAGCGCAGACCTCCTCGAACCTGATAGTCCGACCACCACGTATTGCCTGCAATGTGTTCTTGTGGTGGTGAAACCTGGACCCACCGATAGCCCAAAGGCCTCAAGTAGTACTCACATTCATTCGCAACATCATTATGAGACCATTGGAATAACTAAAAAGAGAGTAGGATTTTGGACAAGTCAGTATACGGCCTTTTGAGCGGTGATGGACGGATGGTAATAATAATAATAAAAAAGAAAAAACGGTACCGACCTGCACGGTTACATCTCTCTGGAAAGGGCGAGGGTTGTGCAAGAGAAGACGTAGAGCAAGGACGATGCTGCCGAGAGCAAGGGTGAGCTGGCGTTTTGAGACGATTGATGAGGACTGCGTTGACAAACAAGAAGAGGAACGAGTAGAAGAACCTGGTGTTGAAGTGTGGTCAATACACTACTGATCCATGCTATGTACACTACTCTTCACATCTGGACACCGACTGGATAGCCTAGTCCATGGTCAAAGGCAGCGCTTCCAGCACAGTGTCTCAGCTTATGATGAGGTCCCAGGTTCGAATCCTGGTCTAGTCAGTCCTTTTCTGGCACATAACTTTAAGACCTGGTCCGCTAGAATAGCGAGCAGAAAAGGAGACTGAACGTATCATAGTATGTCTTACCTCTGTCTTTGATTACGTTGAGGTGGATGGATGGAAAAGTGTAGAGCTCTTTCTCTTTATAGGATGAGGAACCCTTGGCCTGCGACTGTATCGGCCGGTGCAAACACACGACAAGCCTTGGCGAAGCTATCATCCTCGATCGCGAAAGCAGTGCGTGGTCAGGGCGTGCCCCGAATAGCCTGCCATACTGTCTTGAACAGAAGGACTGCAACAAAGCGTGAGAACCAGACGTTCAATAAACTTGTTATCGAGTCTGGTTCGTGGTCTACATTTCTCGATTTCCGTTCTCGGTCGCCCCAGCCGGTGTAGAAACTCGAGTCGGTCGGTCGCGTTGTGCTCAAACGCAACTCAACAAGTTCCCTTGGATCTCGGCCCTGCCGGGGACCGACGAGGGACTTTGTCAATTTTAACCCACACCCGGCCGAATCCGCACCGAGCTTGTGGTCTCATCCCTCTTGACACCGGTGCTCGATGATCACGTCGCCGGTGGTTCAGGATTCATTGAACTCCACAAAAAGCGAGGCTTCGATCGGCTCGACGTCGGTGAGGGACTCTGTTGAGTTTAGCGTATGGCCAAAAGAAGCGATTCTCTTGCCTTGGGTCACCACCGCACGGGACGGTGTGTGGCGGACCATTAAACACCGGTGGGTGATCAAGATTTGGAAGTAGCGTCCAATACTATCAAAGCTACTTAACGATGACGCAGTCGCAGCATTCTAATTTCTGAGGAATATTAAGCTCTTATTTTCAAATCCTAAGAGTTTTTGGTTTAGATATGGTTGACTGTGTTCCAAGACTTGGTCATGGACCCTTGACTTCCACTTTGAAGTCATGGGGCAGCAATCCACCCTATGACTATGCATTTGAGGTTCAAGTCAAGATTCCATTAGTGGACTTTGTTGATTTGATTTTAACGTACCATTTGCAGATTAAAACTCGGCAAAAATCCGTGATTTGTCGATTGATTGCCACCAAGGTTGAAAGACTTGTTTAAGCTTTATCAGTGTGATGGATTGCCATTGAGGGTGTCCCTTTGACAGCCCATCTCGACGAGTCATTTATGACGACTTGGTAGCTGTCCATCACGACCATTATGGTCATCAGTGTTTCTTCCTCACACGCTTATCCTTCCCGAAGACTAGACGCTGACCAACGTGAGTCCTCGCCATGCCAGTCAATCTCCTGTCCAGTCGCTTTCCCTACATCCAAGTCTGATAAGCTGGTTTCTCCGTCGACTTTCTCTACCGTGTCAAGCGCTCTCTGGCAGTTCATCCCTCATGTTATCAGCGCGAATAGCTTCAACCCTCACTCGTTACCGAGTGTCCGTCTTGCTGGGGTCCGTCGTCGTCGGTCTCGGTCTACTCTTTAACTGGCCTCGAAGCTTTCAGAGAGATGTTACAGTCCAGGTCGGGGGTACCTCTGCTCTATACCAAGTCCGTCACCCAATCCAGACTTACATGGCTTTACATTCGTCGAACGGCCTCCCAACATAGCTCTTTCAATGGTCTCACGAGGAAGTCGCAAGAGAGTGCGAGGAGCACCTAGGCCCAGCTGGCTATCGATGGGCCCAAATATCCCCGCCTCAGGAACACCTCCGCGGTGACCAATGGTGGGTTGACTACCAGGTACGAGATAAATTTGTAACCATACTCCTCTCTGACTACTCGCTGACAGCCTATCCGAGATTTCAGCCGGTCAGTTACGTTCTCAAATCAAAGCGCGGTTCGCGCAATCAACTTGCGAGTATGATTCAACGCTGCAAGGCTGTCGGGGTGGGTGTGATAGTCGACGCAGTAATGAACCATATGACGGCGGGCCACGTTCCAGGCCGTGGAAGCGCTGGCTCGATTCATAGCCATTACAGCTATCCTGATGTGAGCTATAAGAAATCGTTGCGAGCCCCTGATCGCGGTGTATTGACACTCGCTGCACTTTCTCCAAGCTTTACGATCATCGTGATTTTCATCACTGTGCGTAGTCAGATCATCTACTCGATCGTCGTAGGCTTTCAAGACTGACATGGCTCCGCGGATCAGGCGGGCGCAATGGAAATGACTACATTGTTAATTATACTGACCGATACGAGTGAGCACATTTTGATCACTCTTTCTCTCTATTTTCTCTGATTGACCTTCCCGAAACTACAGAGTTCAGAATTGTGAGCTGCTCGGCCTGGCCGATCTGGCCACGGAGAAAGACAATGTTCGAGATACGCTGGGAGCCTATCTGCAGGACCTAGTCGGGCTCGAGGTGAGCGGATTTCGGGTGGACGCGGCCAAGCATATGCCTGCACAAGACGTCAGTGCGATACTGGATCGGCTCCCGAATCGGGCTAGAATGCGGGTGGTGCAGGAGGTGATATTTGGTGCTAGTGAACCCATTCGACCCGAGGAATGTGCGTCATAGTGTTTACGTGGCCCCACATCAAAATCGTTAATTTTTTCCTGGTCGTGTTTCATTGTCCGCCAGACATGTTAAACGGGAATGTCCACGTGTTTAAGGCCGCCACAGATCTCAAGCGACTATTCAAGGTATGATTTATGATACTTGTCACATAATGAATTTGTTCAATACTGGTTCAGAACTACATACTGATCTACAATTGATCTTTGGCATAAAGTAAAGACTGATGGGATTGCCTACCTAGTCCAGGTGAGTCAAATTCCTTTCTTACCTAAAAGTATCAAAAGATGAAAGAAAATCAAAGCTAATGTTTTGAACGATCAGCCTGTTCCTTGGGGACCGGCTTGGGGCGCTGGGTCTGTCTTTTTAGCCTCGTCCGCTTGATGCATCCCCAACTCAGAGATATGTACTTTGTTGATCTTCCTTCCTGCCCCCGCTCCTTTAGCTACCTTCCGAGGTCAGTCCGTCCATTATGCACAAACACACGCGCGCTCATCATCTCCTTTGTCACTGCAGCTCCCACAGCACCGTGTTTGTGACCAATCATGATCTGGAGCGCAATGGAGACTCGCTTGTCGCCGCCGACCCCCAATACCTCCTCGCCCACGTCTTCATCCTCACCTGGAACTATGGTCAAGTGGACATCCTGAGTGGCTACAACTTCACTAATTTTGATGACCCGCCGAGACAGGCTCAGGTCAAGTGTGGCCAGTCAGTCTTTTTCTATCTTTTTTAGTTTGTCTCTTCCAAAAGTTCGAAACATTTTTGTGGGTGATATGGCTGATAAGTTGAGGTGATGGTAGGTTCGGATGGCGTTGTGAGCATCGCCACCCAATGATATTAGGCGCGATTCAAATTCGTGGGATTGTAGGCTCGCGACCGGTGCGGAATGTGATCACAGTGGGTCTGAGCGCTTGCTCTAAGAGCTCTGTGTCTTATGCCCTAGCTTGCCAAGAAGTGTATTGATACCCTCTCTTACTGTCAGTCGGGTTCCAACCGGACTGCTTACGCGCGTGGATCAAGGGCGTTTGTGGCACTCAACAACGAGCCTAGAGATTGGGTGCTCGGGCCTGGGATAGAGATTGGGATGAAGCAGGGCATCTATTCAAAGTAAATTTGTGGTATTATATCTATGTCCGGTAGATGAAACTGATGGGCTCTTGTGCGCCTCACTCAGTGTCTTGGGTTCAGTCACTGTTGCGGTCAGGGTTGGGCGCCGAGGGCGGTTGGAAGAGAGCGTGGTCGTGCCAGCATACTCCGCCATCGGCATTCATCGTTAAAGCTATCTGCGTGTTTGTGTGTAACATTAGAATTCTTATTATGCTATTGTAGATTAGCAGCTTCTATGAAGATAGACTCAGCAGAGTGCAAAATGTCTTGTGTGTTAGATAGTTAACAAGTTATTATTTGATTGCCAAAAATAACCTGTTGGACGGTTGCTTCCTTTTTTTTAAAAAATAATTTATGATGCCCTACGTAATTCAGATTTTTGCCTCTCATACACCAGAGCAGCCCTGACCTACAATCAAAAAGAGATACATTGGGTGGAGTGAATCAGTTCAAAAACCTGGAGCTTGGCCACCTCAGCTGTATCCAGGACGCGGACCACCACCTCGTCCAAAAGAGATTCTTCGTTCTTGAGTCGGGGGTTTCTTGCCATACAAATTAGGGTGGCCAGACTGTGACATTAGGAATTGTGAGTCAAATAATGACACGGTGGTTTAATTAAATGATGGCCAGAGGGGCTTCCTTAGGTTTACAAGAGTCCTGCCCTTGTGTTGGCACTAAAGAAAATAAAAAAAATTGCTCTACTTAGAAGACTGGTGATGAATTCCTATGGCGGAAAAGGCGAGTATCGTAACATTTGCCTCCACTTTTCCGTTATGGTCCACTTCCACTTTAGCTTGAGAGCCTAACACACTTGATGATAAAGATGTAAATGTTATTCGTGAAAAATAAGACTACAACCAGTTGAGCTAGCAATATGGATACATTGAAACTAAACTCACTCTGTATATATTCCTTCTTTCATCCCAGTTACTGTTCCGGAAGGAAGTAACCAGTCTTGGGGTTCATTATTTATTGCCACAAAGGCTAAGGAGCCTCGGGAGTATGCTGTGCGATTGGGACCCGACTGTTCACAGGAAAAGAAAAGAAAAGACATTCCAATACATAAAGACATGTGAGGTGTCGTCATACGCAAGGATTTGGTTGCAGGCATCTGTTCAGTTTGGTTCAAATAAGAGGCAACACATGGACATGCCAAACCAATCTTTCGGGATCACAAGACATGATCATTTGGAAAACTCTTCAAGGCACAGAAACATAGTGACGTACAGTTATGATGTTTTCCACCGGCTCTGACCCTGCCAAGCCACGTATCTGAATCGCACCCAATATCATTGGATGCCGATGCTCACAACGCCACCCAAATCTGCCAAAATTTTTGAGTAGTGCAAAACATTGGCAGGCATCTTTCAAATGATAGCACCACCACTACCTTGCCGAAGGAAATAAATCTGTACGCACTTGCCACATGTGACTCTTGCACTCGGGGGGCCGTCATCAAAGTTGGTAAAATTATAGCCACTGAACACATCCACTTGTCCATAGGTCCATGTCAATATGAACAGGTGGGCGAGAAAGTACTGAGGGTCAGTTACCAGGAGTACGTTTTTTTCTCGCTCGAGGTCGTGATTTGTGACAAAGATGGTGCTGTTGGAGCTATGTATAAAATAGTTGAGGCGATCGGGAAGAAACATATTCATGAGACAAGCTTGAGGGGGCATCCCGAATGCAGGATTTAAAAGAACGGACCTAGGAAGGTAACTAGGTATCCAATATGTGCACCATAATTCAAGACATCAATGAAAAATTCCCAAGGAGTAGACTCCGTGTTATATTACAGAGGACTCGTATCATTTACCCTCTACCCCAGCCAGGACCCCAAGCTATTGGCTGTTATGGATTTCACAGGATGTCAGTGTTGCCCTGAAAGACATCATTCTATTTCAGGAATGATGTTGAAAAGCTTTCAGCAAAATAACCGAGGAAGGCTGACCAGTAAGAGATGTGCCATGCCGTCAACCTGTCTTTCATCCAGTTCCAAATAAGCAGCATACTTCCTAAGAGGCGTAGTGGAATGGGGTGAAAGTCGTGGATATTAGATGCTTGACTTGCCGTGAAGAGCCGTTTGATGTCCGATGCCCCCAAAAATACATGGACATTGCCATTCTGCAAGTCTGCGCAGGTTACAAAAGCACCGTCAGGAGTAATCCCACCAAAGACATCAGTTTCTTAGCTCAAACCAGTTTGACAAGTGATAGGAACTACTTGACCATTGTTACTGACATTCTTCAGGTTGAATGGGCTCGTCGCGCCCATAAGTGACCTCTTGAATGACTCGCAGGGGTTCTAAGTGAGTGATGCGGCCCAATATTGCGCGGACGTCTTGTGTAGGCATGTGTTTGGCCGCGTCCACCCGAAAACCGCTCACCCCAAGCTGAACAAGCTTGTTCAAGTAGGCGGCGATGGCGTCTTGAACTTTCAATGTCCCGGTGGCTAGGTCAGCAAGACCAACTAACTCACAGTTCTGCACCCTGACCGTACCCCAGCTCTTCAAGATCAGTCACAAGGCAATTAAAAGTAAAAGAGTATCAAAGAATCTACACACTCATATCGGTCGTTGTAGTCTTTAATTACATCGTCCGAATTCCGGCCACCTATATTGTATGTATCAAACTCAACCACGGACTTTGAATTGTACTCAATACTGGAGCATATCGCACTCTGATTACGCACAATGATGAAAGTCGCTATAATTGTAAAGCTACGACAAAGGGCTACAAGTCAGTCAATTTGATGAAAAGTTGGTCTGGACATAACGTGTCACACATTTGGATATTCGTAGTGATCGTAACGTGTGCCTGCGCTTCCGATGCCAGCGGGTCCACCCGTCATATGATTGAAGACCCTTAATTGCGAACAAGGCGAGAAGATGTTAATAAGAAGCAATTCGACTCGTGAAATTAAGCATTCCAAGCTTTTGTTGAACACACTTACGCATCTACAATCACTCCAACCTTTGCTGCGTTGCATCGCTTTACCATGGTGGCAAATTCTTTCTCAGTGCCCCTTTTGGAGTGAAGAATATAGCTGACCGGCTGCTTGAGCGTATAAGTTATTTGTGAAACGGATCGTGACCTGGCTAGCAAAAGAGTATGGTCCATACCTGGTAATCTACCCACCATGCGTCCCCTGACTTGTGCTCCTGTGGTGGAGAGATCTGAACCCACCTGTAGCCGGCCGGCCCAAGGTGTTTTTCGCACTCCTTGGCAACATCCAAGTGGGACCACTGGAACAATTGTACCGTCACATCGCGGTGAAAGGCGTGAGCCGATCGGCAAAATAATGAAAGGCTGAGGACAAAAAAGTTAAAGAGCATAGTATGGACGATCATGCGCTGTTGACTGGGAAGACTGGGATCTAATGAAGCTGAACAGGGACTATAAGATATTTGAACATACAATGGGTGAATGAGGAGGCCACGCGGGGCAGCAGCTGGTACAGCATATCTTGGACCAGAGCACTGTCCCATCCGCGGAAAAAAGGAGCTGGTTCAGGAACCAGTTCTTAACCTAATCATGACGTCACGTTGCGGCTGCGTGAGAACTTTCGCCATGTCCTCATCGGCATCTGGACATCATCTATCTTTGACAGTTCCACGCCATGGAGACCTTTAGCCCTTCCAGATATCCAACCAATCAAGAATACACCGTGCAAACAGTCAAATGAATCACCATGGGCAAGTCCAACTCCAGGGCCGTGAGGGTAGGCATTGTCGTCATCAGCATATGGCAAAGAACTTTAACGATAAAGTCAACATCCAGCTTTCTTTTCGGACAATATGGCTGTCCTGGCCGCCACAAATTTTATTGAAGATGCAATATAAGCAGCATGTAGGTCCATCAAAACTCACTTTCTCCGCCTCTTTCATAAATCTTTCTAGTTCATATCAACTCTCAATGATGGAAGGGACTTTCTCCAACTCCTTCAGTATTTTCACAATATGCATTATGTTGATGATAAGAAAAGCATAATAGGGGGAATAAATTGGAGATTCTCTATAAATTGAGAGAGAGCGTGTTGTCACCAGTTGGGATATGATTTGATTGGATATATCCAATTTGGAACACAGTATGCTTTGTTTGGCAAAAAATATATGGGCACTACATTTGTGTAATTTAGACATATCTATTTATACCTAAGACATATAGATACATATATATGTCTCAAAGATTTGCCTTTGGTAAAC
>AWVX01022706.1:0-14799 GCA_000500245.1 Cronartium ribicola 11-2
ATATTGCTTAAATCTCACCACAGAGTGATTGCCACGGCGAATAAGAGTCAGTGAAGAGAAATACAAAGATATTTGATTTCTGTTAAGCCTGATATATTCAGATAAGGCTTGAAAAATAAGCTTGTGAACATATTCACTTAATAAAGCTGTTTATCATAGTAGCTAGCCCTGATTTCGTGGTTATTACACTACTTCCTTTAGAGCTAGGCTGACAGGCAGACATTACTGGAGGGCTTACTGTAGAAGCCTACCAATATGGCCACAACACCTATGGACAGACAGGCAAAACTGAAAATTGTATCACTTTGCATGAGACCCTGATTGCTTCTCTGAAAGCCATTCATCAGGCCCCTCTCAAGCCATACCACCTTACATTTTTCACACAGGACCCTAACAAGAAGAAACGGATGGAAAAGGAAGTGAGTCTGTTTGGGGTTTCAGGTGGGCCAGTTAGGTGGGCTTATCTTGGATTGTAGAATATTGCCTGTGCTCAACATGGTGTAGTTGCAACAAACCAAGAGAAAGGTCTTGGAACAAGCACCTTCAAAGTGGCCAATGTCCAATAAATGGACCTGGAGTCCAAGTTCCCTTGCAGGCTAATCAAAAAACACAAAACCACTGTGACCAATGCCCAAGAAAGCTGGCGTGTGTACAATAAAAAGGACCTATCTCAATTTGTCCACCTTGACCACCATTTTATGGTGCTCTGGGCTTGCGAGCTGGTGAGTCCAGGTCACCCAACTGCTGGTGTTTCCAATTCCATGACCCTGTTTTGTTTGGGTGGTTTTGAGGCTCAAGAAAAGGCCAGTTTCACACTCAAAAATCCCCCCATGTACATTGAAGGCTGGGGTTGGGAAACAGTTGAGACAGTGAGACTGCTCAGCAACTTTGCCCTGCCAACTTCAATTCATGTGGCCCCTTGCACCCATGGAGTTGATTGTCGAAAGCCTCTGATGCCTGATCATGGACTGCACCCCCATGTAGACACCAAAATTTTGAGGGCCTTATGCACAGCTATCAGCTTGGAGGAATTACTCCTTTTTTTTGGTATCCCAATAGAGAAAGTGGGGACTCTTTCCATGGACTTAGGGTGTTCAGCTTTTATTTTCTTCTCTGTTCATTCTTCTCTTCCTGCGCTCGTCGCAGGTCAGTGTTTTTTGTCGAGCCGTTGCCTCGACCTCTCTCCTGTTTCCTTACTGTAGCTCATTTGGCTAACCTGCCTGCTCGTACCAGGTGGTTGTTTATTCAAGAGCTCTACTACTTGTCACTATTATTTACATCCACTCCTTGATGCAGGATGTGTAGTGATTGGTTGTATTGACTAACTGTGACACCAAGCTTTTTCAGTATTTTCTTGAAGTGTTTCCACCAGCAGCATGCACCCCACTTGGTTCCATACAGGGCTTTTGTAGCTTTCAGTGCCATTGTTGCCCTTGGTGGTTGAACTGGCATGAGCTGGTCAGCCCCCAGTGGTAGTTCAAAGTAGATGTTGAAAATGTTTGACTATTTTGGAACACTGTTATAAGGTTCCGGTGTAGTATATAACAGTACTAAGTGACACGACAGGTCTCCTCTGCTCTAAAGAAGATACTGACTTGTTATAAGGTTCAGTGGGTGAATGATGAGCAGGGATAAAGAGATAGTTGAGCTATAAGCTCTTCTGGTCTAAGGAATCAAGCAAAAAGTTCTCTTTCCAAAGACAATAATCACCTGGTGGAATATATAACAGTACTAAGTGACACGACAGGCCTCCTCTGCTCTAAAGAAGATACTGACCTACAATAGATATAAAGATAATAGACCAGACACTCACGAAATACAAAAATGAAGTTAATAGGGTGTTTTTTATCTCTATACCTGTTATAGGGTTCAGTGGGTGAATGACGAGCAGGGATAAAGAGATTGTTGAGCTATAGAATTTTCTGGTCTAAGGAATCAAGCAAAAACTACGCGGAAAACAATAATCTTCAGATACTTTCATGAAAAAGATAATATTAAGAAAGAAAGAAAGAAAAAAGGTATGGGGTACGTACGTTCTCTTTCCAAAGACAAAAGGAAAGAGAATGTACATACTCCTCTAACAACTCTGTATCTCTATTTTGGTTGGGGTTCGGTTTACCTATTTGGGGTAGAGTAAGTTGTCTATACTCACATATGATATTTCGCGAATGATGATGAAAATCTTAATCATCCTCTTTGCTGTTCAATAATTCACGCGTCGGCTACAAACCCTTTCTCTCTTGATTTTATGCTTCCTTCTCTCCTCCATTTTACTCGTCGATTGAACTTCAACAGATGTCCTCGTCAATTAGGCTATGTAAATAGGCAGCCGTCATGCCAAAAGAGTGGAGAGGCCAGCCCTTCTTTGCCATGATGGTCAGGATAATTCTGAGCAAAGCAACTATTGTTGTTGGTGCAAATGTTTTGTTATAGTCAATTCCTTTGCATTGTGTGAAGCCCTACGCAACCAGTTGTGCCTTGAATTTCACAGGTTCCCTAGCGCTATTCAGTTTTTTATGTGCAAATACCCATTTCAGCCCTAGGAGATTCATCATCGGCAATTTCTCTACTAATTCTAAAACCTTCATCTCCTCTGTCATCCCCAGTTCAGCTTGTACGGCTTCTCTCCATTGGTCTCGATAAGGTGATGCTAGTGCCTCCACTAAGTTCTTTGGTGGCTCAAGTATTCCTACTGTGTCAATTTTGCAGCATAAAAGTTTTACAATTTCATGTAATACAGTCACAAAAGATCTTAAATTGAGATTTTTTTTTTTTTTGTACTAGATCCATTTGAATGTAATGCGTGCATTACCTCATAAACCAACCTTGTATGTGTGTTGTTTGCCTTTGATATACCTTGCTTCCAATCTATCACAGTCCAATTTTGGTTTCTATCTGCATATTTTAGTTTTTTTTTTAAAAAGTTGATCCTAGACTTTACTTCCATAGAGGCTTCCTCAAATCTTTGGACGTGTTCTTGGATGGAGAGTCTCCAATTCAAAAACCCTGAGGTTTGTACCCGAGCCACAGAACGGGATTGATAGTTTGCGTCGGATCAATAACTCGGGAAGCCCCGGTAGCATTTCGGGTATTTGGATCAGGGCTGCACTGTTTCTGTGTTGGTGACACTCCGAATTAATCTCACCTCAACACACTTGTTTAGACAAAATGTCTCTTTCGCTTTTGGAGGATGTTCGAGGGACTCATCAGGCTAGTCAAATTATTTATACCGTTGCTTAAAGAATCTAATCCATCTCTCTTTCGGTCCATCCCACAGGATTTGGACCGTCTGATGAGTCACCTGACGTCCCTTTTACTTCCCGGACCACCAAAAGTACATCGCGACCAACTCGTACAGGCCCACAGAGCTTCGTACCTTTCCGAACTCATCACGGAACGTGCGAATGTGCTGGTCGAGAGTTACGCGGACCAGGATGGCGAACGTGCGGCAGAGATCGAACGGCTTTCGACGACTGGAGGAGAGCTGGCAGAGTTCTATGACCGACTTGGTCGTTTGAATGAGTATCACCGTAAATACCCAAATCGAATGGTCGAAGAGCCCGAGATTGATTGGGGGGCGCTTGATGGAATGGATGCAGAAGGGCGTGACTGTGGGCAGTCTCGCTCTGTTGACCCTTGTCGATGTCCGCCTGCTAACGAACATCGTTTATCCGGTAGTCGTCGATCGAATGTTTACTGGCGAGGAGATGCTCGGAAGGTACCTCGATCTCCACCTTCACCACGACGCCTACAATAATCTCAGTCCATCTGCGAACAAGCGACTGGCTTACATCGCGTTTATTGACTCGTTTGACAAGTTCGACCTCTTGCCCCGATCCACAAAGTCCAAGACTGAATACGAGACGTGCGTGAGATTTCGGTTGCAGAGATGATTTCCTCTGTATATACTCATTGCCGCCGTTTCCCCGCGGATCCTAGACCATCCGCACACAGACGGGACAACATTTGGTGCCGAAGAACGCTTGATATCTAACCGTTTATGCTTTTTTTGGGGGGGCCTGCTTGCTCCCCGACGTATTCTTGTTTCACAGATACTTGCGTAATCTTCACGAGTATTTAGTCTCATTCCACAAACGAATTAGACCCATGCACGATCTTGACGCGGATCTAGCAGCCGTGCGGACGGATTTCGAGGGGAAGTGGACTACGGGAGAGGTTCCAGGATGGGAAGATCTCACTGCTCCTGCCGCCGCTACCACTGGAGAGCCCGCTGGGATATGGTGTGCTGCATGTAGCAAACTCTACTCGAAGGAAACCGTCTACAATGCCCACCTTCAGTCCAAGAAACATCTGCGCGCAGCTGAACGTCTCACTGGCTCTTCTGCTCCTACTGTTACTTCCGCTGCCACACCTGCCACCGCGACGATAAATGAGCTTCGACGTACAAAGGACCGTGCGTTAGCGTTACTAGAACAGGAAGTCGTAATGTTGGGCACCCAGCTCACCGCGATCAGGGTCGATACGAAGGCCAATGTCGAGCGACGGGCGGCACTGACGGACAAAGAGCGCCAGCAGGAGATTGAAGAACAGGCTGCCCGCGAGGCAGCCGAACGCGGAGAGGCTGAACGAGCTGCGAGGGAGGGCGAGCAGGGCGCGCAAGGTCTGGAAGATGATGATGACGAGGCACGGATTTACAACCCACTGAAGTTGCCGCTAGGATGGGATGGTAAGCCAATCCCCTACTGGCTCTACAAGCTCCACGGATTGGGGGTCGAATACAAGTGCGAGATCTGTAGTGATTTTATCTACATGGGAAGGTACACCAGCTTTCTTTCATCCAACCCTATGACTGTGTAAACATACAACTAAATGATGTTACTTTGACGTGCCCTCGATCTAGAAAAAACTTCGAAAGACATTTTCAGGAATCCAGGCACGCTTTTGGAATGCGCGCGCTCGGATTACCAAACACAAAACATTTCCACGAGATCACTCGGATCGAAGATGCATTCGCACGTGAGTATTCTCGCTCGGCCTTTGCACCAAATATTGATTGGATCACAATTGAAAAAAAAAAAATCGAGTTTAATTGTTTTGAAAATAAACATCTGAAAGTGGCGGAAAAACTGAAATCCGAAGGACGAGCCGAAATCTTCAGGGATGAGACCATGGAAGAGCTAGAGGACGACGAAGGGAATGTCTATAATCGCAAGGTGTGGCTTCTCATCAAGGTTTTATTTTCTTTAAAGGAACCCTGACTGAGAACTTTGTATTGCTCTTGGCGGTCTTAGACATACGAGGATCTCAAAAGGCAGGGATTGCTTTAGAATCAGATTTGAGATTGTTAAAAATGATTTTTGGTGGCCTATCAATGGATGGTTTAATATGACCATCGCGACACAACTTTTCTTATTGCTGGCTAACCAAATCGACTATGTCCAACTGTATGATCACAGGGATTGAGAGGGACCCAAGATAAACTTGATACTGGTATCATGACCATGCATTCTTTGTTGCTTCAGTTCCACCACAAAAATTGTAGGCGCATTCAAATGAGATCCTCCTGTGGGAGTCGCAGTAAAAAATATGCCCAAGGGTTCCATCTAAAATCAAGTGTGAGGCAAACAAAAAAGATCCGCGATCAACCAGGATAAGTAGTCGAAATGCTGTGTCCAAGGTTTCCAAACGGAGCATTATGAGAAGTTGATTGTGGGGATGGAATAGATATGACTGCGCTTTCATAAGCAGACCGGTTGAAATTCTAGCTTACCCTTGCTTTTGTCACACATGGAAGAAGTACAAACGGGTCTCTAAGAATAAATACCATTAAATCGGATAAGTGTATATACTTAATCTTGATAACATTAGACAAATTGCCTTTAATAAAGGAAAAAAAAAAAAAAGCGGCTTAGGTTCGCTTATTGAGAAACAACATCCTTTTATGACTCTAATTGGGTATAACTTGATCAAAATTGAAGAAGTGGTGGTGGTGGTGGTGGTGGTGGTGAGACTTGAAAAATGAATTTTACAAAACAAAACAAAAACTCTTTCAAGTGGACATGTAATAGGTTAACATTCAAATTGTTCAAGGGCTTGTGCGGGGGATAATAAAAATAATGAGTGTGATTATCTTCCAAACAAAAGATCTTTCAACTTCCGTGAAGAACTTGGGGGAAAAAAAAAAAAAAATTACTTTGTGAGGAAGGGAAGTGAGTATAATATTATAGACTTACCATTGTGAAAAAAGTGGGATGAAAAAATAAAAAATAAATAAATAAATAAAAAAATAAATAAAATAGCATTTCGATACTTTAATACTCTCTTCTACTTACACCTTTCTTACGCAAGTCTCGAAATGAAGAAAAGATTTTTTTTTTTTAGAAACGACTTCCTTGCTTTTTCTCAGCCACGATATTATACATTCATTCATTGTTGTTTTCTGAAAAAAAAAGCTAAACCTCCAAAAAAAGGAAACAAAACTTTGGGCAAAGGTTGATTTCGAACAGCAACATTTGGTATGGTTGCTTTACGCACAAATTCATAATGAACTTTTTGAACAAACCAATAAAAAAAAAACTTTTACGACGACTCTAAAAATGATGTGCACTACTAGAAAACTGAATGAAAATGCGTAACTACACATTTTTTTGAAATAAACAAAACAACTAAAACTTTGAAGAGTGATGGGGAGTTGCAAACTCAATAAAACGAGAGAAAGATTTGGAAAAAAAAAAAAAAAAAAACTCCAACAACGAGAAGAAAAAATCAAATGAATAAACAAGATGGACCAAAGAACAAAGAAACTGGCTCGATCTTCGAGGAACGAGGCTGAGTGTGTAGGGAAATTGAACTCGATTACGATCCAGTGTTTCCACACGAATCTAAATTGCGCATGATACCCAACTTCTTTGAGTAAGGGTCAACACCTAGGATCCATCCGTTAAGGAATTGCTGGAGGTAATCCTGGTTGAAAGTACATATAGAGTGAGTAAGAGGTTCCTTTAATAGACGCCAGATTATTATTACTACATGAGTGCTCACCAAGTTTTGTTGACAGACACAGCAACCGGTGTTTTTGGCCGCAACCGCTTGGCTCTTCGTCAAGCCCTTGCTCCAACCTAAAAAAGTCCCGAGAATGTCAAAAAAGTGTGGGTAACTGATGATGATAAGAATCAACTGTACCATTGTATGCTCCCAATGCCACGAGGCTGAGAAGAAAAGACGCGCCAATTCAAATGAGTTGGTTGACGCTTTGTGCGGTCAAATTTCTGAATGTCAAAATGACTTACACATTACCGTTGGCAGAAGAAAGCCCATCCGCAAAGGTTTTGGCACCCATGTCGACGTTGAAATCTGGATTGGACTGACAAGCGGAGTGGCAAGGAAAGCTACATCAGAAACAAGATTGAAAAAAGTTCTTTGAGAACCAATGCTTCAAACACTCACGCAATCGCCGCCCGGCGCTCCACCACACTTATCTGAAGTGATTTGCATTAAACCAAAGGCACCACCATTGTCGCCTTTGACATCAGCATTACAAGACGATTCCTGCATAGCAAACGCTGCCAAGAAGATGGGCGGAACTGAATGGAAAGATGAATGGTTAGGCCTGTTTAAAGACTCGACGACGCAGAAAATAGTGTAATCGGATGAAACGCGCTCACCGTTATACTTGGCGCCGTACTTTTCAAAGATCGCATTGTATTTCTGACAAGGAGCAAAAGTTGTCTTTGCCGATTCGGCCTCCAACGACACCGTCTTGACCATATCCATCTTCACGTCCGGGGGTGTCCAACCGCCGCCGGTGATACCGCAGTTGAAAAAGTCTTGATTGCCATTCGGTCCGCCGCTTTCCGTGATTGAGCTAAGGGGGTTGGCCGAACCACATGAGGACGACAGTGTGGAGATGGAGACAGTCGTTTTGGATCCATCAGCCGATATGTAAGTACTTTGAGAGGCACCCTTGGATGTGACGCTCGATTGGTCCTTCCCTTTCGTACTCGCTTTCTTGCTGGTACCGATCGAACGAGGAGTTGGGGTATAGTTGGTGAGGACCTTGCTTTGAGCGTGAGGCGCGGCGTTGCGGGCCATATTGAGCTTGTGGTGGTGGGCGTTGTGTCGGTGCACGACTGTCTTACGTAAGATGTGCTTGCTGTGTTTCGTGAGCCTGGAATGGTCGACCCTGACTGCTCGCGAATGCTCGTGCGAATAAGACGCCTTGTGTGCGCTTCTTTTGTCACAATCGGAGGCATGTGCGCTGGCGACCAAGATGGCGGTGAGGATGAGAGCTACTAAAGACTGGCAGGAAATGGAATTGAACATCTTGTGAAAGATTTCGTGGATCAGAGACGTGAAGTATATTGAACGAGGGCTGACGCCGAAGGGTGATACGAAATGGAGAAACAAAGTCTAGGCTATTGAAGGCGGCCCGCGCAGACGTGCTGACGAGGGCGGAGAAGACGGAATGAAGACGGTATGCTTGGTGAGGATGAGCTGACAAGTACTCGAAGAAGTGGAAATGTTGATTGATGCACTTGCGATAAAAAAACGACGAGAGAATATAAATAACCGCAGTGAGGGTGGTAGCGGTGGTAGACGCAATGAAAGCGTCAAGGTTATAAGGAAGGAACTGAAGAGCTTGCTGATCAGGAGGGCGATAGATAGCGAGTTGGACCACCAGCCGAACGGGGACTAACCAAGCCACTGGACGAGCTGAGCCTTATGAAAGGCAACCTCAACCGGGCACAACTGACCACTCTGGCTGGATGGACTCTTCTGATCAGTGCAAATGCTCATGACCCCCTAGTCTATGACTTCACAGTTGGTACGTTTTGGGGTCTAATGAGTCATAGTGAGGCCTTCTGCTGCCTTAGCTAATGAAGGCGGTGCATCCACTCGTCATGGCGCCTCAAGTTGGGCACGAAAAGAACTGGTCGGCTACTCTCCAGCTTCAAGGGGCACCGGGGCGGACCGACTGGTCACATGACGTAGGCAAATGCCCAAGTTCGAAGGGGTCCGTTCTACGCCGGTTTGAAATCGACGGTTTCATCCCATCTCTGCCTCACAAGTCTCCGATTGTGTTGAGCACAGTCACCCGGTCAGACAACACGCGACCAGGAACAAACTGAAAGCCAAGAGGTATGAATTAAATGTTCAGAGCACGGCACTCAGGTCGCCACTCTGGGACAGGGACTCTCTCTCTGCAAACAGTTCCCTTCAAAATCTGGCTATCGTGTCCGGCAGTTCCACGCAGGCGTCTGTATTCGCCTAACACCCAGTTACGTAACGTGACAGAGCCCAAAACCATTCATACCACGAATCTCAATCTTGTTCGATATACCAAGTATCAAACACCTTACCCACTGCAGCATTGTGTATGGAATTGCTAAACGAAAGTGATTCGACACAAAAGAAGATGCCCACGAAGATCATTTTACCATCACCGACACGATGACATACAATATGGTCGAACAAGAATTTTTTGGTCTCACTGCGTAATTGATGATCTACGCAATCCTGTATGATCTGGAAGTCCAATAACATCTCGATCACTTCGTAAACCTGTCTCCATGACACCTGCCCAAGACAATGGCCCGAGATAAAATTAATGGCTACTGCTCAGTAGGTGATTCTATGAGCGAATCGATCAACTGCTTCAGTTCAGACTCAGCCAGATAACTCCAGATTGACTCCAACGTCTCTCCACCCTCCATCACATCGTGCAGCCTTGGCAATGTCAACCCAATCCGGTGATCTGTCACTCGTCCCTGATACACGCACGCACAAAATTAAGGCTGGTCAGATTACAGGACGGACAAATGAAAACGGGCAAGCAAAGGAGGTTAGACTGACTTGTTGAAAATTGTAAGTTCGGATCTTTTGATTTCGATCCGAGGTCTTGACTTGAGACAGCCGTAGACCACGTTCTTCGATTTGTTTCTGTTGGCTCTTCAGATCTGAGAGTCTTGCCCTCAGGATCATGAAGGCCCTTGCTCGGTTCTGTTCGTAATCTGTGAGCAGAGTGATCAGAAATATGACAGCGGGAAGAGTTTGGCTTACCTGGTGTTGCGAGCGCGAGTCTTGCATTGAAACAACAATGCCAGTGGGCACATGGGTCAATCGGACGGCTGACTCCGTTTTATTCACATGCTATAAAACAACCCAGTCAGTCATCTTTTCGTCAAAGGGTGAGATTTAGTACCAACCTGACCGCCTGCACCTTGAGATCGCATCGTTTCCATCCTTACATCCTTCTCTTCGAAGAGCACTTCTTCTGATGGATCTTGGTTTTCAGGATCAAGAGGCAACACCTTTATATTTGAGTGGAATTAACAAAGGAGGATTCCTTGTGACAAAACCCCAGGATCCACATCAGTCAGCTTGGGAACCCCCCTCTGATATGCGTTCGCAGTTGAAACGGATGACATAGCAAGCAGGAAAACGGAAGAAAGAATCACACTCAAACGATCACCGCAGCCGTACTGGTGTGTACCGCGCTCGTGTTCTGCATCACCGGCACTCGTTGGACGCGGTGCACGCCGGCCTCCCACCTCATCCGGCCATAGACCTCCTCGCCCTCGATCTCCAGTGTCGCCTCCCGAAGCCCGTCCATCCCCTGCCCGCTCACCATCCACTCCACGTTCACCGGCCTCACCCTCCACTTCTGACGCAGGGCGTGGCGAGTGTAGATGTTCATGAGCGACGTGGCAAAATGTGCGGCCTCGACGCCTCCAACCCCTGGTTTAATCTCTACTAGTGCCGACTGTCGATGGGTATGTGGGGTGGGAAAAAGTGCTTGGAGCAGCTGGGAGCGAATCTGGCATAGCGTCGGCTGTTGATCAGCTGAAGGAGAGGATGAGCCCAGACTTTCAAGTTCGGCGAGGGCGATCTGGCGCATGTCTGGGTCGGGATCGCTGGTAGAGATCAGTTGGAGCTCAGAGGCCAGCTATTGCGGTATATCACGTCAAGAATTAAGGTCCCTATCAGCATTGCCCGAGGTCCATTCTGAGTCTTTGATTCTCGAGTTTATCCTTGAATATAGACGGACCTTTGAAAGTCTTTCCCATTCACGCACTCCCGATCTTATCAAATCAACTCTCTTCCGCTTCCTTACCAACTCGGGGTCCGACCAGGAATCCAGAGAAAGACTGCCAGTCAATTCATGAGCTTTGATGAAGCTTTTGGCGGCTTGAATAATTTGATGGTCCTGGTCGTTCGTAGGTAGCCGGCCTGGTGGAGTGGAATGGGCCGATAAAGCATAGCGACGGGAGAGGGAGGTAGGGATGGATGGGTTGATTACTCTTCGAAAAAGCTGAAGTAAGTGATGGCGAATGGAGTGGGTGATCATGAGAACCATTGACAACAGTCAAAGAAGGTTTGAAAAAAGAAGTGGTCTGGTCGATCGACGGGGCTCGGGAGTGGGAGTCGGATACCCCGAAGTCGACATTGCTGTGAAACCCAACACCACGGGCGCGGTTCGATCTCGACGGTTGTAGAGTCGACCGTCCTGGGAAGGGGCTCAACAAATTCCATCTCATCTCAACTCAACCTTAAAA
This sequence comes from Cronartium ribicola 11-2, assembly GCA_000500245.1. NCBI lineage: Eukaryota > Fungi > Basidiomycota > Pucciniomycetes > Pucciniales > Coleosporiaceae > Cronartium > Cronartium ribicola. The sequence goes on from AWVX01022706.1 coordinate 11,517, forward strand.
TCCACCTAACTTGACACAAGTCCTAAGTTTACAAGTCTCCACCGCACCAGACAGCCCCCCAGACCCACTCCCCACCCATCCTCAGACTTGTCACAGGGACTTGCGTCGAGGGGGACCCTGTTGGTGGTAGAAATTTGAAATATTTGGGTGGGAGTTTGGGCCAGACCCATTATCACCCATTTATCCCTAGCCACCCCTCCTTTTTCACCCGCGCTAGCCCTCCGGCTCCCTATTCCTGACTCATTGGTTGATTCAACTACCTTCCTCATACACTGCCAACAAAGTCATCTAGGACAAGCTTGTCCTAGATTTCCTCAGACAGGATTTGTCCTAGGATTTCTAGAACAACCATGTCCTAGTAGTTTCTGTTGGCAGTGATATCAAGGAAGGTATCTTGGTTCCAATCCGAATTGTAAAGTCAGTGAATTTTGACTTGTCAAATTTTGCTTTTCAGTGCGACACAATTTACTTTTGCAGTGTAGTTGACCTCAAACCACCTCGAGAGTTCTTGGGTTCCAAAGGTACTATATTCTATTCGCAGCATTGGATTGTGATGATTGCTAAGACAGATCTACATACAACATCCTTGTAGAGGGCCTGAAATCAAGACTTTAACTGTACCTCAGGAGCTCTGGAGAGTACAAAAGGGTGCCTTTGTACCCTCAAAGGCCCTCCGATGTCAAGGACTCTCTCAATGGGAACTGTGTTAGTCTGTAAAAACATTGCAAAGTACAAAGGCAAACCTCTGGATACCACTAGATGTTTCCTTAGATTGAGAGATACCATATGTTGTGTTCATTTTGAGGGGGAAAGAATGTGTTCCTTAGTAGATACCACCCCCTTCCTTGAATTGGGGGATGTGTGGTAGCAAAAACTAGGATATAATACAGGGCTTTCTATGACATCAAAAGGGAGTTTACCTTTAGCTGTATGATCTCTCAATTTTGTAATCTTGGCTCTAGGCTCTCACTATAAGTGCCTTATGTTTGTAAACAAAGTGTGCTATGAAAAGACTCGACTGAGTCAAAAGTGCTCTTGTGAGAGGTGTACCTGGTACGAGCAGGACAGTAAGTACTGCGAGCACAGACAAAATAATAAGGGAGAGAGTTTTGAGGTAATGGCTCGAATGAACTGACCTGCTTACGCAGGGATCAAAAAGATGGAAAAGTTAAAACGAGTCTAGAAAAGAAAAAGTTAGACTGATAGACTCGATGATACCGCTTTAAGAAAAGAAAACAAACTGAGACTTACTCTGACTCTAATTCTCAATTCGATGAGGAGAAAGAGAGTCAGAGTAGTCGAGAGGTACATATAAGGAAGACAAAAATGACTAGACTCTGCCCCAACACAATAACTCATATGAAAAGACTGTCCACTCTTTTCACACCTCTACACGAGCTTTTACCCCAACACAACTTTTACCTGAAATCATCTGTTAACTGTTTCTCTCCTTCATGTCCATCTTCGTACTACTCGTTCATCTGCTACTATTTACAAACCCATACCTTATTGCAAGTAATCCTGCTAGCTAGGCATGAACAGATTGCCTTAGGAACACCTCATACTTTGACATGCTATACTTTTTTTTTTAAAAAAAAAAAAGGCTTCACAATACACACATATATGGGAAACTGGACTGAATAGTTTTTTTTTTTTTTTAGTTGTAACAACTTTTCAAGACTTATATAAGAAGAAAAACAATAGAGAACAATTCCTTTCAAGACCCTCTGAGCCCAATTTTACCCATCCTATTTTGTGACCAAGTTTATATATCTATGGTGATGCGAACCACAGAAAAAAAAAAAAGGAAATCAGCTCTGTCAATTTTAATTCATCCAAGTAAGAGGTCAGAGACCTGTTGACATGCCTACTGGATCCTTCCAAACCCAATCTACCTGGTCTGATTCCAAAGCTAATGATGGACCAGCGCAAAAAAAAAAAAAATGTCTTTTTGGCTGTCCAAAGGGTGTTATTGGTGAGCTCACTTGGACTCCGCACTGTTTTGCACACAAGCTCTGACTTCAAAGAGCATTTGAAGCATATTAGAGAGTCCAACTCAGTGTTTTTTCCTGAGGCAACAGTTATTCAATATCAGTGATCAATTGCACCATCCAAAAAATTTCATCCTAATTCAGAATCATCAACATTTGTAAATCAATTGCTGTAATTCAGATACCACAGTTGGCATCAAAGTACATTCTTCAGTGAGTCAAAGTGCTTTTAGACGTCCTACTCACCACCAACAATTTTGAGTTGGATTAAATGTGTTGGACTCAACATTGGATGTGATCAGCCAACTAAACTTTGGGATCACATCGATGCCTGAAATTGGGTGTACTACTCTTAATTCTATTTGGGCCAATAGCCATGGAACGGAAGAAAAATTTACCGCATTATGTGTACAGGGCTCGGATTATCCACATGAAGACTACTATCAAAAACTTCTCCATGGACAGGGCTTTGACCACAATGGCAAGAATTTGGACGAGACTGAAAATCCAAGTTCCATGGCGCAATATCTGAAAAGTGGTTTTGAAACCAATATTACCAAAGGTCAATTGTCACATTCCAACTCCAAAAGATGCTTGGGTGATATTCCAGGGAAGCACCATACCCATACAAATATCATGCCAAACAGTTTACATAACCAAGGTTTTGGATGTTGTCATCCTCCAATGTCTTCACAGTCTGGGCTTGATCTTTTTTACAAAATGAAAAATTCTGGGTTGCTACATCACTCATTTTCAGATTCCGAAAAGGCCAATTATTTGGAAACAGAAAAAACTTTTTATAACAGCTTGTAAATAAAAAAGCCACTTGACCCAAGTACTTCCAGGTCATCAATCCAAGAAAGAAAAACTCATTCTTTAAACCCCACTTTTAAATAAATCTCAGTGAGATCTACATTCAGCCAAAAGAATATTGAAAATCCCGTCTATTTCAGAAATAAACACTACACAAATTCTTTGGGAAACCGTATAGTAATTTTCTATCCAGCTGTGATAAATTTTATTGCTAGGGAAGGAATATTTGGCGTACATCAAAAACACGGGCTTGCTGATGAAATTGGGAAGTGATTTTCACTAACGCAGACAAAGAATTTATCTCAAAGTGCTCTTCCATTCCGCAAGAAAGAAACTATTAAGCAGTTTTTGGTTGCGATGGAAGTGGTTAAATCAAAATCATTTTTTTGGAGTTCTCGGGATCTTGAAATTAACTTTTTACGCAAGAAGAGTAGATATACCTACCAAAGATTTGATGGAGAGTGGTTTTTTTTTTTTTT
>AWVX01022792.1:0-19775 GCA_000500245.1 Cronartium ribicola 11-2
TGTCTTAGTGCCTGCTGAGTGAAGCCCTAAATTGGGATTCAGCCCCTCACTGTGTTTCAGACAGGCTTGTTCTCCTGCTCACCCAGTGGATTCACAGTGCCCCATTTGTCTCCTAAAGTCTTTGCAGCACTAGGAGGACTTGGGGGAAGAAACCCTTGATTGCACCAAGTCTTGGACTTAAATAACCTTCCATCATTGCACTTTTAAGTGAGAGTCCAGCCAACTGAAGCTAGGACCTCACACTTCCTGATTATGTTACCAATTTGTTGACAAGAGATTTGATTTTGAACAGAAAGAGAATATGCACTCTTGGTAACAACACTTAATGAACGGAGTCTTTTCCTTCTCTAGCTGAGAGAGGGACTGAGAGTAATTAATCAGAAAGCGTCTTCATCATATGATGTCACTTTCTGATGATGTAGAGTATGAAGGTATGGATGGTGTTACGATAGTTGTATGAGTTATAAGATCAAATCCTACAGTGTTGTATTTCTCTTTTTCCTCACCGTCTCTTCACCTTTCATTCGAGCAGGTTTGCTCTGCTCTCTCTCTACGGTCTGTCACTGTGGTTGTGTTTCCCACAGTTATCTTACGAGATTACTCTCTCCAGACCTTTACAGCCCTCCGTTAACTACAACGACTTGCAACATGGGTATGATGACTACAGACGCCGTGAAATTCTGCAAGAGGGAGGAAATGTTGAATATGATCTATTGAATTGATGTTTGCATACCACTGCTATAGAGATGTTGTCACAAATGACATGAAGCATTTGAGATGGAGTGTTAAGAAGTGGCTTAAGAAATGAAAGTTTGGAGTATGTTTTTGTTCTTTCTTGAGATAGAGGTGGGGGACTAGTAAAGTAGCATCAGCTTTCATACTTGAGTCTCTTGTTGGTAGCTTGTTTGAATAAAGGGCTCCCTTACACAAGTTTTGTGGGGATGGGCATTATGCTACACAATTTCCTTGTGGGCTGATGAATACCACTGCCATACAGCTGCCAGCTCCCCTTCAAGGTCTGGTGATTCTTTCAGGTAATTTTCCTTCATCTTTTCCAGAAATTTCAATTTTTCTTGGATCTGGTGGTGGTTAAATTCAAGTTGATATCTTGCATGATTCATGTTATTCATCAATTTTTCTCGCTTTTCAGCCATTACTAGAAGGTCTGCAAGCTTAACCTTCAGATTGAGATACTCTATACCTTGTTTCGATATCTTGAATGTCTGCTGGTGTAGCATATGGAAATTCTCCAATTCTTCCTCTTTCAAATAATCTTTAAAAGAGTTGCTGCCAATAGATTCTGTTTGGAGTACATCTTCCAACATATTTTCAACTGATTCAGACCTGCTCTTGGATGAAATTCTGTTGAAGTAAAGTTCCAACATGACCTTCTTTTCAGTATTGGTCAAAGGCCTGCGTTCCCATAATGGCTGTTGTAGTAGGGAATAGATTTGCTTCTGTACACCAGATAATGTGTTTGATGTAGCGTTTATCTCTTCCAGTTCCCTTAGGATGATGCTTTCCAAAGTATAAGGAATGTATCTTTCAACAGCTTTGTATAGTATATACTTCTCTAATGGTGAGTCTGCAATGAAACCTAATTGTAACATCAGCTTCTCTGCATTTACCCGCGGCACTCCATCTCTTTGTGAAAGCAGTTGTTGTTTTAAATCAATACCCTGAGATTTGAGGTATAACAAATGTGAAAGCACTACATCATTTGCAGACATGGTATTTATGATGGCCATTTGGTATAGGCTTGTCATCTCCTTCATAACCACCACTTCATTTTTGTCCAGTTCTAAATTAGAGTTCAGCTTTTCCAAAATGGTATTTGTGATTGAAGGAGGGTTCCAAACATCACATTTGACCATAATCTTTAGCATGGCAATCCCTTTTTCTGTATCACTCAAGCTCTGCAGTCGCTTATGCTCTTCTTTTATGATTGAGTTCCCGACTTCTTTTTCAGCTTTCCCCAGTTCAACTTTTTCAACCTTTCTTGCTCTCAGTTTATCCCGGAAGACTTTCAGAGTCTCAGTTTCTTTACCATTATAATTCAAACTATTCATCATTTCAGGTGCTGTTCCCTCAATCAGATGCATTGTAGTTGGTGACTTTTGTAGGACTCTGGAAAATTCTTCCGCATCATGTAGGAAAAATTGACGCGCAAGCCTTTGTGGAGTTATTATGCTTTGTGTTTGTGAAACCTGAAGGAGCAATAATTGTTCACTTGTGTCAAGACACTTTGATAAAAATACACCAGCCTTTGATTGTTCACGCTCATAAAATCTAGAGGTGTGTGTGCGGCCTCTCGGTATGTGTGGGAATACAGTGTACGCCATGTGACTATGAAGGGGCATTCTGTCTGGGTTCGCAATCTCTTTATCCATCAGTTCCAACTCTTCCTTGAAATGGGTCTCCAAGAACTTGTGCTCTTCTTGGGTGAAATCGGCTTCGCTACTCATCTTCAGAGAAATCTTCTCAAGCATTCCAATAAAACCATAAAGCCTTTGTGTAACATTATGCCTTTTCTCAAGCTGCTTCATGAGTACAACTTGATCGGGAGTTGGTCGGACAGCCTGCCCGGTTCGTCGTCTCAACAGACGATTTATGATAAAGAGGTGAAGCTCATCGTCTTTGTTTAATCCAATTTTTCGGATACCCTCAAGCCATTCTTCTGTTGCTTCGGCAAAGGCTTCAGAAGGAAGACTGCGCACCAGAAAGGCCGAATGGAGTTCATTAACTAGTTTTTCTTGTTTCATGGATATCCTGTGCGGTTTCGTGTATAACTGTTGCAGTAACCTCCACTCCTCTTTGGAAAATTCTCCTCGCCATATTGCATTCATGTAAAGCTCTTCAACTGCACTTTCGTATTTTGGATTGATGAGCCTGATTTTTTGAATTGAAGCTCCGGACCTCAGTTCCATCGCAAACCACCTGGCCTCCACTTGTTTGCCCCAATTTGTACCAAAAAGCCAGTGGAAAGCATCTTTCAAATATTCCCAAAATGATTGACGCTTGGATTGTAATTTCAACATGTTTGTCAGGCGGGACTTCACCGGTTGGTGAGTCTTATCGACCATTGGAACTTTTCGAAGAATTTTCCACAACTTTGGGTTTTCAACCGTTTGCCCACTTAATGCGTCCAGATTATCACGTTTGGCTTTGGAGAGTGCCTCAATGTACTCTGATTGCTTTCGTTGGATTTCTTCAATATCTTGATTAACCTGATCAAGGACAATTTCCTGAAGCCGTGTCCTTTGCATAATTTTGTCTGCATCATCAATCGTCCATTTATATGGGTCTGAGGTAAGAGCAGGTATGTTGGTCTGTTCAGCCTGGTTCCTTAAGATTCTCACTTGAGTTTCCACAGCCTGAGGGATGTCTACTTTTTTCTCGATAATGTTTTTGTCCTGCAGAGGATTGGTCATAATGGGCGTTTCTCGGAAAAAACCTTGAGATGGGTTGATCTCTTTCGCCGGCTCCTCTTCAACAGCGTCAAAACCAACGCACAGACGCCGAGGCTTGACATAATGGCAAAACAAGTCTTTTCCAAGAGCGTTCACAGGATCAACCTCTTGCTTGAGTGCTCCGACCTCAGTCACAGTAAGCGCCGATGAACCGAGAACAATCAGCCAGATGAGTCTGGTCTTGAAGGGTGTTGGACCGGAGGTGCTCGTTCCAACGTCCAAATTCATCGTGCGCGCTGTCTAGAATTTTATCCACTGGGATTGACAACTTGATGACGAATATTATAAGGATTTTTGGGGCGAACCGATACTGTCTCAAGAAGACCAAGGGGGTCAGCAGCTTTCTGAAAACAACGATACATGTATAATCGATTACCTTTCAAGTGATAGAGATACGGCCCGGTATCATCCAAGATGAGTTGGTGAATTATGTTACGGCAAACGAGAGCTTGACCGGGCTCTTGATTCGGTGCAATTCGGCGCAAGTCCAACATACCGATATCGAAACAAGTCAGCTAAATCGGAACGTCTGGACTGTGTTCCAATTGATTCACATCCATACCTTTTCGCTTTCGCTCGATATACAGTGTCCATACCAGGCGTCCAGTCAGACCCTGACTGATTCCCATGTCCATATAAGAAGCAGTCGACACAAGTCTACCGTTTTTCGCAGAAAATGAGTTAGTGTCTGAGTAGGCGTCGTGCTGACATGTCGCGCATCGCAATGCCCTTTGGCTTGGCTCGGGAATCAGTACACCATATCCCAGTCCAGAAAGGATCCATCGGGAGGTTGCACATCCCCATCCTACATGCTTCGAATATTCATAATGGAGCGCAGGCTAGATCACAGGCACGTTGTACCAGACGTCTGATTCACCAGCTGTGACCACTTTGTGATATGTAGCACGGCAGTGCGGATGAATCTGCCAGATCACTCAGCCTGTTAAAGAGGTGTGGAATTTTACGTCAAGAGGGTTCAGGTTTTGGGATACCAATTTCTGGAAGTTCTGCATGAATGGGATAACTGAGAGTCATGAAATGGATTGATGGATGGGCAATGGCAAACAAATGTGTTGTGACATCAAGTTGTGCATTCTCTAGCTGATGGCTATCAAACAAATTCCCAATGAAATTTAGCCCTTCCATCCTTGAATAATTTTCAGTGTTGCCTGTCTAGCACACATTAACTGTAAAAAGTAATCCATTCACAATAGTACATACTCTTCAAAAGAGCAAGTCTGCCGCAGGGAAACTTGTAGTTAGTCCATGTTCTTTGATGTATGGGGCCTTTGCATTCCTCTAATTACGCTCAATTGAATGAGAAACACAACCTCTGCTTGCATGTAAATCACCATTTGTGCAAAGATATTTTTCTCATAGCTTTATGATCATATCTATAAACTTATAGGTGCTTTACCAAAGACATGCAAAGTCTGTCAGGTTCTGGTAGATTTTGTGTATGTTTCTACATGTGCAAGTTAGTTGATATTATATGCCTTGAAGACTTGAATTCCACTTATGAACTTGTCATAACTCTAAGCATCATCTCTTCCTGAGTGGCAAGAGTAAGAAAATCATGAGGGAAAACCCTTGACAGTGACAGCTTCATTTATGAACCAATCAAACAATCTCTAAACGGTTGCTATACCAACCAATCATATTTAAGACACTTCACCATTATTAGGAGTGCTTGATCAGAGATGGATATTCAAGGAATTCATCAAACATTATTGCTTTAGACCGTGTGATAGTGTTTGGGTGATTGATCAAATATTATAGAAAAAAAACCCCCCGAAGGGAAAAAAAAACTGAAGGAACATTGAAAAAAATATTACATGGTGATATTTGCGATTCCAATTCATCGTAGTTCCTCCATGAATTCCTACCATTTGGCCTTACCAATACCACAACCCATAGCCCACAAGCATATGTTCTTTGATCAAATAATGTACTATGAAAATCCACCTCAGAAAACTCATGTTTACAGCCCAGGGCGAATACCCCTTTTACTTGATTTACTATCCTCTCCTCTTGACAGAATATGTCACACCAAATATCAAAGTAATCAAAGTTGATCACCACACTTCAATGAATCAGAAAATCATCACTGCCAACACAGTTGACTCATCTTACAGCGTCAGCCCCCTGGTTAGCTACTAGGAACAAGTAGTAACAAAAAGTATCTGTTTTTGACTTTGTTTTTTGGTCCATGTAAGCAAGAAAAGGTGTATGTTTTGGCCAAAGTGTACTTAGATAATAGGGACATCAACAACATTAATATGCATTCTCTGGGTATGTTTTGAGAAAGTGTGCATAACTTGAATGTGATCAATGAAAAAGTACAGTTGAGTCCAAAAGTCATAACCAAAAGATAGGTATGAATGAGGGCTTTTTGCAGTTTTTTTTTTTTGTTGGTATCATCCCTATAGTAGCTATCCAGGGGCCTACAGCATTCAAGAAGTACTTAGAGGCTAGAATTCAAGCCAACTAGGGTACATATTGTACCAGATGGACCCTGAGCCCTGTGAACCCATATTATAACAAAAATGACATTCATCTTGATTTTTTTTTTGTGGTTTTGGTCGCTCAATTGTTAGTTTTTAATACAACATCACATCCTCATTTTTTTTGTTTTTAAAAAAAAGGGGGGGTTTATAAACCATGTACACTTTTTGAAAATCCCAATGCCCAGCTGTCTGGTATGGGTACTTCAGAAGCCAGATGACACCCACTATCCATCCTCAGTAATATGCACCAAGATATTTGGGTGTTATGATGCTCTCATCTTGATATAGACTCTTTCTTGCTCTCTTTTCTTACAGGATTTCACTTTGTCACAATTGATGTAGCAAGTGTAGCAGAGCACTGTACCACAATCTTGAGAACTCTCAAGAGTTTCTTTGACCTTGGGATCCAATATTGCTAAATCGAGATCCTCCACCATGAGTTGTAAAGCTACCTCAGGCAGAAATAATGTACAAACCCAGATTGCAGGAGTCAGAGGCTGTACATTTTGCCAGTTTAGTTCATTTGGTGCTTGAGGGCAGATAAAATGGTAATTAAGTGTCCTCCTTGATGGATGACCCCTGTTTTTGTGATCAAATGGGTTGGGGGGTTCATTTTGGTACAAATTTGAAAGACAAGCCGCATTGTAGCTGGATTCCAGGTTCCCACACAGGATAGCTGGGCATCAGCATCTTAAAAAAGTGAATGTGGTTTATGAATCTCCCACAATTTTTTTTTTCTTTTTTTCTCTATACAAGGTAATCTATTTACTTCTGTAAATAATCCTCTACTACTAACTATCGTATCAATCGATTGTATTCTGTTCGAGTTCGTATTTTTTTTTATAAAAAAAAAAAAAACGAAAGAAAATCGCACAACTATACCAGACTTAGCAATTTTTTTTTATAGGTTTTTTTCAAGATCTATTGAAGTCATTGGTTTGTCGCTCTCTCCTCTTGACTCTCGATGTTTGTGAGCTCAATTGGAAACTTGAACAAGTCCAAAGAGGGTTTTGGGAGTGCTTAGGTCAAACAAGAGACTTTTGAACATCAACACTAAATTTTTGGCCTGAGAAGTCAGTTGTGTTTTCAAAAAAAAAAAATGATAACAATTGCAATAACTTTTTTTACCGATCCATATATTTGCACGAAGGAGTGATCATTTCCATCATCTCATTTTGACACGCGTTCAGATAATTTTTTATTCTATATTAATTGTTTCCATTCTTATGTATATCATATAGGTTAGTAATTGAATTTTATAGCAGCTATGTAAGTGATATCTTTATATATATAAGTATATATATATATTTTGTCTCCCCCATCCTCTTTCACACACACACAAACACACAGGACATAGAGAACACAGACACAGGGAACAGATAACAAAAAAGTTAAACAGAAACAAAATGAACAAAGAAAGAAGATGAGAAGGAAGATGAATGAGTGAATGTTCCAGACAGATTTATATTGATGTATAAAAAGATCAATAAAGAACGAAAAGGGAAAAAAAAAGAATCAAGATGTATGAGATCAAAAAAACAAAGAACATTGTAGAAGGTAGACAGTGCAGGAGGAAAGATGAGAGGATGGATATGTATTGTCTTTTGACCTTTCTCAAAATTTCAGACATGAAAAGAATGATGAAGATGCAAGATAAGAGAAGAGCAAGCCAGCAAATGAAGATCACCTTAAACTGCAACAGAGAGAGAAAATGAACAAAAAGAGTGAATGAATATCAAACTTCATCTAAATCCATTTGATCTGAACTTTCTGCTTCTACTACCCTCCTTTGTCTTTGTCTTCTTAATTGTCTCCTAACTCTTTGAGGCGTTGGTTCACCAGTGAGAATAAAATCTAAGAAACCTTTTGCTTCAGGTAAAAGTGCGCCTCTAGCTACGGTCCAAAGTCCATCTATCGGTGCTTTAGGTCTTGCTACAGTCGGCCACTTTTCTTCTTCTTCTTCATTCGATCCTTCATTCATCTCTGTATCACCTTGTCCATCATCTTCAATACCACCTTCTCCTATCTCCAACGCTCCTCTAGCTTCAGCTGTTAAACCTCGCGCTCGAAGTTCACCAAGTTTAACAATCACAGGATGTTCGACCAATTCTTCAGCCGTAAGTCGTTTATCAGGACAACGTTCTAACATTCTCCTTAATAAAACTACTAATTCCCCAGATAATCCAGTAAGATCTAAAGTTGATAAATCATTTGACCTTAAACCCCTCCATTCATCTCCATTATCAGGTAAGTCTACTTCAGTTGCCATCTCAAGTCCTATTAACCCTAAAGCAAATACGTCCGCAGGTTCTCCGTATCTACCTGAAAGTATTTCAGGTGCTATATATTCTCGATCACCTTCTCTTTCAAGATCAAATTTTACAAACCTCCCACAAGGTTTCAGTCGGGCCCAAGATCTTTCATCTGCATCTGCTATATCAACGTAACGTAAGAATTGTCGAGGTGCTCCTTGGGGTTCGGGACCAGCATAACAATAAACTGGGTATCGACCAGCAACTAACGCGTTTGATGGTTCTCGAAAAGCTTCGCGTGGATCTATTCTAGGCCACCGTACAGCGAGTCCAAAGTCACCAACTTTTAAACCACCATGCGCAGAGACAAACACATTAGCAGGCTTGAGGTCCAAATGTAGGATACCGTGCTGATGAATAAAAGCAACAGCTTGAGCGAGTTCAGCAAGGATCTTCCAAATCCTCTCTTCGTCTAACCTGCCAGGTAATGAAGAAGCTACTAGGTCAAGGAAGGTTTGTAAGGTTCCATTGGGACAGTACTCGGTTTGAATGTGTAGATGATAAGCGTGTTGCCAAGCGTCGTGAAGTCGAATGATATATGGAGAGTTCAACGTTCGCAAGAGCTCGACCTCTTCCATTTGCCGTGACCTATTCGATGGTCAAAAAAAAAACTTTGAGCATTCAATCCTTCCATCGTAAAGATAAGTCTGAAAATAAATTAAACTTACAATGCTTTTGGACCTCCTACAGGTTTCTTTGCACGCTTGATTGCATAGACGATTCCTGAAACCGCATGTCGAGCTTTAAAAACTTCACCAAACTCTCCACTTCCAATCGTTTGTAGAACATCGAATTCCATCTCAAGTCTATTTCTGCCCTCTTCACGTCCACGAATCTCAGCACTAGAGTGTCTTGACATGAATCCAGGACGACGTGGTGGGGAAGAGACTGCGAGAGGTTGAAAGGTCGAAAAGAGTCGCCCGTTCGGTCGACTGGGCGTCACTTGCGCGTCAGTGAGGAAGTCTGGTACTACCGGAGGTTGTTGGGTGGGCCGATGGGTCGCAAAAGCGGGTGGGAGGACGGGTGAGCTGGCAGCTGAGCTGTTCGAATTCCCGGGTGATGTCAACAATTGCGAGCCTAATAAACAACGACGGCCAAAACACTCACTCATTTGTCAGCGCATGAACCTCAACTCTAAAAGAAACTATAAAAAAGAACTTACCGCGACAAATCCAGCCAGGTGCGACTTTGGTTGGCGTACCTGGGTCCAAATCCTCAACAAATACCCTACTCGAACGTTCGTTGGAAGAGAGAACAGCATCCGAACTTCGTCTTCTGAACAGTGGCGACTTTTTAAAGGCTGCTAGTGCCGACGGGCTGCCCATCTTCGGGCTATTACAAGGTGAGTCTCGACTGAATACTTTATTGCTCGTGCTCGCAATCGGGGGATGTGGGATATTCCTAGATGAAGAAGGTGAATCATCGAGGGCGATTGCTTGTCGACTGAGACCAGATGACACGAATGGCTTTGTGTGATGCTGATGAGCAGCAGTAGACAAAGCCTTGTGAACAAACGTAGGTTTTTTGATTGGTGTATCTGGCATCCTTAAGGATGATAACGAAGGTCTCCTACCACCGCCCAAGAGCTCGGCGGAAAGGAAAGGCGAGCCACCAGCGATACCGATAGAAGAGTGACTGAAAGATATTGACCTATTTGAAATCTCTAGCTGTCGAGTTTGCTCCTTCTCGTCTGCACGGATCGCTGCTTCGATCACCTTTGGTCCACCCAACGCTGCACGCATCACTCGGAACGCTAACACTTCTTCATCTGAAGGCCCGGGCGGGGGTGGGAGAGTATATTGAACAAACGGACTCGGCGTGCCAAGCTGCTGGCGTCTCCGTTCGAGGAGTGAGACTTTCTTCGGCATCATTCCCGAGGAGAGGAAGGCGGAAGCCTCCGGTTTAATACTATGGAACGATGTGCCTTCTTGTTCGACTGCGGAAGTGGTGGAAGAGGCTAAGCAAGTAGGTGCGGTAGAGAGTGGCTTGAGAGGCGGGTTAGAGAAAAAGGATGATTGATTGTTCGTCGAGTGAGCAACAGGGGGGAAAGGTGAGGGAGGAAGATGAGAAAAACTTTGGGGCGTCACCACGCTCGTCGGTAAACTCCTCCTTTTGGCCTCCCGTCCCGCTTCTCCTTCAGTCTTCTCCCAACTAGCTGACCTATAAGCCCCTCCGCCGCCATCATGATAGTGAGCCTGTGCCAGGCTTTGGTTCGAGGACGCCAGACTAGATGCCAACGAGCTGGAGTCCGTGAGAGCGGGCACGCTCAAGTTACTGAGACCTTCGTGAGACTCGAGCGAACCGTTCAGTTGGTCTCGGTCGTGATGAGCTATCATCTCATGATCATGATAGTCGTCGTCTTCACTCGCGTCCAATGATCGATGGCCCCAAGAATCACGTTTGAGAGGTGTGAGCGAATCCGCACGTGGGCGTAAATGATGAGTCGGTTGTGGATGAAAACCAGGTCGAGGTCTGGCTTGGGCAGTGGGCAGAGAAGTGATCACCAGTGCGCCCTCATTATCCCGCTTGAGCTTATTTGGACTCGCAGGAAGCCCTGCTGCCGGAGAACGGAAAGGCATATGCTGAGACGAACGATGGTGACCAGGGAAAGGAGACTCGGGAGGGGGTAGGGCACCGAAGCCATCGAAACCTGGGCCAGGACTCTTGAGGAATGAATGCGAGCCAACAGAGCTCACTGTGCGGAAAGGATCTTGGGAGGCCGACGGGCGCCGGCCAACAGAGAGGATGCTGTGGCTGCTCGAAGGCTTGCTCGAACCTGCTTGCGTAGCGCGTTCATCCACATCGGTGTCTTCGCATGACTCATCAAAGCTCCGCCGACGAGGCGTCATGCCGAGCGATTCGAGTTGGGGGACCACAAAGCTTTCTGCGCTCACCTCCCGATCGCGTAGAGTACGTGTGCTGTGACGACTAGAGGCGCTCCCCGAGTGTAGACCGAGGGAGTTGTTGGTGGCGCTGTTTGGCCGATGGTTGGAGGCCGACGATCCATCCCGACGACTGAGTGTCGAGCATCCCTTTACGCTCCCTGCACTTGCTCTCCTGATCGGCCCTGCAATCGGCGACCCAGAGCCATCGATACGGACCATGCCGTTACAGCTACGAGAAGAAGGGCTAGAGTGGTTAAAGGCATACCGTGATTCAAGGTCGTCGGAATTGTGGTCGGAGTCTTGGTCATCTTCTGGCAGCGGTCCGAGCCCATAGGATGAGGCTCGATTGGGATGTTCCTTGAGGGTAACAGAGACCGTACGTTGGCGAGATCGGGGAGGAGCGGTAGTACGGGAGTTAAAAGCAGAGCATGGACTGGGATCACCAGGATGGATGAGGGGTGAATTGAGCCAGGTTGGGGTAGACTGGGCATTTATACATCCGGTCGAGCCCACTAAACTGCTTATCGAACTCTCTGAAGCTGCAAGTAATGAATAATCGGTCGGTGACTGAATCGGAGGAGCCGAGAAGGGCTCAAAGCCCGCACTCATGTTCGGCTTAGCCCCAAAAAGATTGGCACGGGCCGAACCAGCAGAGCGAAGCCTGAGACTAGACGACGAGTTGAGCCCACGGAACTTTGAGGGCGAAGGTGGCAAGGCGTTAGGAGCAGAGACGACGACAGGTGTGGGGATGATCGGTGGTTTGGAAGCAGACGAGATAAAGTGGTGGCCGGTGGACTTTGAGGCGACAGGAGAATCGATGTCATACTGGCCATTAAAATGGCTGATCGGACTCATAGATCGCTTGAAGGGCGAAGAGGTCATGGGGGCCGGGTCTTGATACTCGCTCAGGCTCGCACGCGCGCCGTCGTTGGGGGTCAATTTGAGTTTGAGCGACGGATGGGGTGTGGTGACGGCAGTGAGGTTAAGGTAGTCTTGCTGAGACTGAAAAGCGGCAGACGATCTTTGGGAGGTGGCACGGGTGTTATAAGATCGACGAGGAGATCGAGGCGAGCGTGGGGATCGCGGGACGTGCGGGAAGGTTGAGCGTGGGACGCGAGAGGAGAGGAAGGATGAGACCGGCTGGGAGAAGAAAAGGTGTGAGCATGGTTGCAGTGAAGCTGATGATCGAACACGTACCTCAGGCTGGTTGGAGGGGGTAGGTAAGATTGAAACTCGGGCATGACTGGAAAGACGATTGCGTGAGGGGAGCGAAGCGGAAGAGTGAGATAGTTCTGGACGTTTGCCCGGGCTTGCAAATGCATCCGTTAGCGGGCTCCGGCGAGCACGGTTGGAGGGATTGGTGGCGACGGCAGCAGAGGTGGTGGAGGAGAGGCGGGCCATAGATGGATCGAGGTCGGGCAAACGACGCGACCGGGGTTCATGATCCGGGCGAGAGGGCGAGAGAGGCGAACTGGGAGATGAGGAAGCGACCGCGGTGTTGAGGGTGTCTGATACAGTAGAACGGAGACAGAAAGGGCGAAAAGAGGGAGAGGTGGATTAAAGAAGAATTTGAAGAGCGGGCAGCGCGTGAGAGGAAGACGTTGGAAGAAAGCGAAAAAGTGAGTTTGTGTTAATTCGATCGAGACTAGGATGGATAGATACATCAATAAATGAAAAGAGATAAAGATAACTTACCAGCCCAATCGCCAAACCCAATCTCAGAACGAGGGTTAAGAGAGAGTTGATGTTGGTGCTTTGGTCTTAATTTCTTTGTAGATGGTTGAATGGAACCGATTGGGTTGAGTGTAGTTGTTGTTTTGAGGTTTGAGGTGGTAGTAGTAGTAGTGGAAGTAGTAGTTGATGGTGATTGAACGGCTGGAACAAGTTCATCAGATTGGTTTCGAGTGGTAGGTGAATTAGGAATGAGAGCACCGAGACCGAGTGAAAGAACTTCTTTTGATTTGGATCGACCCCAAGATCTAGCAGCGTCACGAAATAGACCGCTGGCTTTCTTTCGAACTAGTTTACCTGATGCAGCCCAAGAGCTAGGAGGGGTGTGAGAGTTGGAAGTAGCGGTGGAGTGAGACGAGTTAGAGCGACGAGTGTGAGGGTGGTCAGGAAGGTCCATTTGGGTTGAGTAGGTTCGGAAGATATAAAGATATAAACGTATGACTGAAGAAAGTTGAAGGGTAGGGGGATGTTGATGAAGGACAGAAGTGGTGTTGAGGGTGAGTAATTAATTAACCTGGTGTGTGTCAGACAGAACAAAGAGGGGAGGAAGTGAAAATTACTCAAATTAAATAAACAAATTAAAATTCAAAACACAGACAGACAGCCTTACTTTTAAGCACTTAGGACTAGGTACATATAAAAACATCAGAATAATCTACACAAGCCAGCTCGATTTCGAACTCAACTTGACTCGTCCTCCTCATTCACTTCACTTCACTTCACTTCACTTCCCTTCACTTCCCTTCGATGAGGTTGATTCATACAGTCATAGTCAGTTAAATAATACGACGATCTGGTTCACTTCCAAACTTTAAAGAAAACACCGTCAAAGAACCAACTCGATTTCAATCAATCGATCCCGACGCAAAACTTCCGACTTAGCACGACTTTGTTAAATTTTATCGAATGCTCAAAATGTCGAACGTACATATATATATATATATATATTCAAATTCCATGCTCTCCCCCTACATACACATCCATCCACATCACTATGCTCTCCGATGAAACCCCTCTCATAGATAGCTCATGACTAAAATTGACCCCGATATTTATGGGGGTCATTTTTGATTTATACAGACCGAACCAATTTTTGAAATAGTTTCTTTCTCTCTAAGCAATTGAACCAGTAGTTGGGCTTTTTTTTTTCAAAAAAAAAAAAAAAGTTTGATCCTTGCTAATCTTGGCACAAATTCTAGACCTTTTGCTTGTGTGTGTGTGTGAGACCCATAGATCTAATAAATTTTTCATGGGATACAAACAAGATCCTGGAAATCTCATTCCCTGGAATTCAGCTTAACACAAGCCCACCAAACCGGGTCCCCGTTACACCCGGGGGGAGGGGCGGGGGGCTTGCGTCTTATTGGCAAATTTGGGCTGATTAATTTTTTCTTTGGCAGGTGCTATCTCGAGCCTCCAGTTACTCCACCTTACACAATACAGACCCCTCAACCTGCTCTTGTGGAATGATTGAGTCGCGCTTTGCGATTCTTTTAGACGCTTCAGATTCCTCTCAATTGCGCTGGCAGTCAAGTGTCCAAAGGACTCCTTATTTTGCCAATCTAAATTTCAAGAGTTGAGTCTGCTGCGACTATGGTGGCTAGTGTCAAAACGTAAGAAGCCTCGGATCGGATTTTGTTGTCAATCTGACCCCGTAGGATCGATTTTCAATAAGAACAAAAACATGAAAACAAAGAAAGAAAGAGATTCAGTGAAATACATTTTTGAAATGCCGTTAAAACAGGTGTTCCAAAAATGTCCTCGGATCCCAATTTGATTGAGTTTTGGACCCGGTTTCTTACTTTTTGACACTAGCCACTTTAGATTATTCAAATGGATTGACTTGTTGATTAGTCTGAGCGCTCAAATTGGAAAAAGTTTTTTGCATCTGGATTGTTTCACTTGAAGAATGTTTGTTGGAATAAAGTTTCAGCTTGGAGAGTTTATTCACAGTTTTTTTGTGTTAAAGAGTTCAAGCTGTGATCAGGGGTTCAAGATGGTGGCAAGCATGCACAATGGGATTGTAGTAAAAAAGCTTCTGTTTGATATTTTTCACAAACAGACTTGACCATGGTGGTGATTATGTTTGAGAGTGTCGGATGGGTTGGCTTTTGAATTTTTAATTGATATGAGTATGGATATGACAGTCAAGTACTGGAATAAATCTGATACTGCTGTTGGCCCTTCACCTTCCATCTTCTTGGTCAAAGGGAGGAAGAACCAGAGATGGTAAAAGGTAATATGACCAGCATCACCAACTGCACAATTAAAAAAAAAAAAACACTCGACATCTGACTTACTTGGAGAACTAAGTTTAGTGCTTCAATTGCCTTCAATCTTTCTGGAAAACTGTGATGCTTTCCTAATCTCCTTCTTGATCTTTGATAATCATGAAGTTGATAGCCTAGGTAGACAAATAGATCAATTGCTTAGATTATAAGGATTGGAGGAAGTTGTTTGTAAGTATACAGAAAGACCAACAAGTTTCACCTGGCATGAACATTTTGTGCATCTAACCAGATATGGCACCTGTGACCATGCCCACTAACGAGTCCTTCACCTTTGAAAGTCAGCTGAACAAACGCGGTTGAGTCAGGGAGTGCTTGATATTATTGGGTTACTGATCTTTGAACAGCTGGGGGTAAATAAAGGGTGTTTATTAATAACAATGGGTAAATAATCATAAGGAGGGGAAGAGAGGAGTACTGAATGAAGCCAACTTTGGAGACAGAAACCCTTAAGCCAAGGGAGGCCGTTACAAGCATTGGGATCCTGAAGCCACACTGTATTTGAATCCAACTCAGTTTTCTGGCGCGAAATATTAGGCCTCATTTCCCAGATCCGTATGTTTCCTTGAGGCACCTGATTTTGGTTAAACTCATGCAGCTGACTTTGTTGAGAAACCTTTCCAGTCAGTCCAACAAGCAACATGAGTTGAATAATAGGAAGAATAATCAGATAACTATGAGCCATGCCAAGAATACACAAGCAACCGGTAACACAGGACGCAACCCTCTACAAGAGGCAGAGGAGGCCAACTCAGCCAAGGAGGCTACAGAGGTGGAGGAGGAGAACAGAGACCTCCACAACAAAGAACGTCCCCCACCTGAGACGAGCATTTTGGCATTGTTAGCATAGAGCTGGAAAAGTTTCTGCATAGTTCAAAGTTCTTCTACTTCTCTTCATGATCCTGTTTCTTGAATTAAAACCACAAAAACCTCAACACCTATAAAAACTTGCTTTCCACCCTTGGTAGTCCACACATCATGCATTACACATATCTTTAAGGAACTTTTCCGTTGGAGAAGTTCATCTGTAAACATTTGAAAAGGATCAATGAAATCTATAAGAAAATCCAACTGTATCTTACTCTGATTGTGCTGGTCACCTTGCTATTGAGCTCCTCATAGTATCACATTGCTTTGCAAGCCAACCACAAACCAGAGCAAAGAGTACTGGCCAAATTACACATCAGGAAATCTACTTGTAGATATGGGTCTTCCGTTTGGAGCCACAGGATTAAATTCCAAAGGAGCCAAAGAACCAAGATCATGTCAAAGAAAAGGACTGAGAATTTGGCTAAGTTGAGAAATCTATGAAAGGGTTCCATTCTTTCCTTTCTGAGAGTTGGCTTCAGATTTCTCAAATTCTTCAAGAGCAATTTTCGCTTGTTCCTTAGCCTTTCAAGTAAAAAAAGATTAGCACTTGCGGCAAAAGCTCAATCATGTTTTGAGCACTGTTTTTCAATTGACATTGCCATCTTGGTGGCCGGATAAGTGGAATTTACTCATTTTGTCAGCCTTTTACAGTTTTCAATGCCATAAGAAATGACAACACATTAACTTTTTTTTTGGGGGGGGGGGTTTCTGTGAGATAGGTAAATTATTCAACAAGATGGGCTTTTGGTGGAGGATAGATAAATGGAAACCAAAGAAACATTGCTGTTTTTTTTTTCCCCAAGTAAAACACGGATTCAAAGGATGGACTGACAGAATTGAAACCATTCTTCCTGCTTGGCTTATTTGAACCCACTATCTCTTGCATTTCAACATCCCAGTCTTGATTTGAGTTGACATTATCAGGTCGTATGTAATTTCAAAAAGAAAAAAAAAAAAAAAAGTGAAACACATGTGGTTTCAGAAAAGAATGCAAAGAGATAGTTGGAGAAAGCGTTTAAAGAAGAGATTGCATAGCTGCTTCTTGCATTTGGGTGCATCAAGTTTCTTCTGCCCTGATGTGCGTGCAGGGTTTATCTGAATACAATTACCATTGGCCACAGGGGATGCAGTGCTATTGAACGAGTCATTTTTGAAATCCACATCCCTATATTAACTCTCAATCTCTTCTTTTTTGGTGTTGTCCTTGGTTACAACATCAGAATCTGACTTTTCTGAATCATCATCATTAGAATTTAAAGCCATTACTGTGTCTGAATACTCAGTCAGAGTCTTAGTAGGAGAGCTACAGGTGGCAAAACATGACAGGGTTAAAGAGTTTTTAGGAGGTTCAGACTTGGAGAATGAAATAGCAGACTTTAAATTCTCAGATTTTTTAGCCTGGGTTACAGCTATGAATGTTTTAACGCCCTAACCAGGTTTATTCATGTTGTATAAACTATAAGCTGAGGTGTTAGAGAAGAGAAATGGTGGTATATGTGAGGAAATTGGAATGTTCTTGAAAATAAAAGGGTTATTGCAAAAGAGAGATAGCAAAGGGTTTTTGGAAAATTGAGACCAGTTTTTTTGAAGGCAAGGGTAGTCCAAGTATTACATGGTGGTTGGAAGGAGTTGTCAAGAGATTTGAGGGATGTCCAATTCACAGTGTAAGTTTTCAAGGCCCCTGAAGTTGAAGGCTGCAAGGGGTACAAAGGCACCCCTTTGTACTGTCCACAGCCCCCAACATTGGGGGCCTGGTAAATGGACACTATTCATGGTGCCCTATAATGGTCAACACATGCCTTCAGTGGTCCAAATTGGGAATTTCAATGTGACTGAATTGATCATAGATTGAGGCAAGAAAAAGTAAGGTGTACGTACATAAGTAGAAAGGAGTTCTACGTATACTCTTTCACTATCTTGGCTGGGCTCAATTGGCGGTAGTATTATGCCTACAGGGGGCTGCAGAGGCCTATAGTAGGAGGGAAAAAATTCCCTGACTGTGATCCCAAAATGTGCAGTGAATAAAAACACTATGCTCCCAGCGCGGCGGGGTGGCCCAGGGAATTTCCCTAAATTCACTATGCGCTAAGCAGCTGCACAGCCGCAGAATGCACGCAGTGAACTGTGCTGCAAGCAGGGAGTTGCCTGGCTTGATAAATTTTGCGCCACGTGTAGATTTCTTTGCATTTGTTGACTTGGTACCTTTTACATCCACAGGAGCTTTGTGCTTGTGTTTTCCATCAGCTAGCATAATGGTGCTTCCAAAAAAGCTCTCATCCTCATCACCACCAAAAAAATTGAGTCAGATGAACATATATGACTCAACACCAGAGGTGATCATCCAACTAAACTATGCTATGATTCAAGGAGGGGACCTTGGATATGTGCATATTGAGTCAGATGAACCCATCCAATTTTGAGTCAGACACATTCATCTGACTCCCAATTGTTGGTGGTGTGTCTTTGCTGTTGCAATCACTGGCACTTTCCTCCTCCTCCTCCTCCTCCTCCTCCTCTTCATCTTCATCTTCATCTTCAGCAAAAAATTGAGAATCTTGATTGTGCTTGTCCTGGTATACAACAATGCAATTTTTGGAGACTTGAGTTTCAGTTTGACTAGTACTGGTGGAGCTACAAGTAGGTTGTTGGGACTGGCTTATAGAGGGATGGGAAGTGGTTGATTTAATTTCAGTTTTAGAAAACTCTGGCGGTGGGTCAAAGAAGTTGTGCCAGCCATGGCATAAACTGAGAAAACCAGTCTATCCCATGGCTGACAAATACAAAAATCTTTACATGCTTTACTGTGACATATTGCATATATAAGCAATTCCACGAAAGAGGCTTTTCTAGGAGGCTTGGTAGACCATCTATTAGAGTAGACGCACATAGGGATTGTAGTTACAAAATCACATATCGAAACTCACTGAAGTAGATAGTGTGGCCTGTAATAACAAAAGCACTTTAAATATATATATATAAGCAATAATGTAACACACGGTACTCATACTGTAGCATCATTGGATGCTTAAACTGAGCAATGGGTTCGTGGATGTGGTCTTTCTTGATGATAGGAATCACAATACAAGATTTACGAGCACTGTTAACCTTGATACAAAACATATGCAACAGAAATGAAACACACAAATTCATCACTTGGAGTGATTTATTGACTTTGTTTCGACACCAAATGCACATATACAAATAAAACATACAGCACCTAATTTTGGGATCATCCTATCTAAGTACTAACAAAGAGAGTGCCTGCATCATGGCCAATATGAAGCAATCAGCTGCCAAAGGATGCTGGAGATAGTGATTAAATTCTTTTCGTGAATATGTAATGTGTGGTTTTGTATGATGAGACAGTCTTTTTCTTATTTTTGCTTATGCCTCTTGCGCCTTTCACGCCCCCAGCCAAAAACGGGCGCGTCTGTTTTGAAATCTGGCGCTCACCACATAACTCCCACCCCATCCCACATTCATGTGCAGTAGGGGGTTTCAAATGGTTTTTTTTGCGCTGACTTTTTTGAGATTTAGTGCTGGCTTCCCTACATAACAGCAGGCGCTAGGCCCTACGAACTCATACTTCTGTGCTGGGTTAGTTAAAATTTTGTGCTGGGAAAAGCCTAACTTGAAACCCCCTAGTATATACCCCACATCCTCCTGGATCTTTAAACAGCTTCAAGGCTTAGGTTTTAACTAAATCAACAAG
>KI567626.1:0-11265 GCA_000500245.1 Cronartium ribicola 11-2
AAAAAAAAAAAGATGCCAATGTTATTCTTCACCAGGACCCCATCAAGAATCTACAGCTTTCAAAAATTTCATCAATGGAATCAACTTGGAAATGGAACTTGAAGCCTGACTCATCTTCAGGTGAATTAATTTCAAACGTTGTAAGGCATGATGTTCATTCTATCATTTTCTTGATCTCGGGTTCACAAACAAGAAAAGCTAAAGTGATTTGATTAATTTTTTTTGGTTATTTAACCCAAGGCATATGAATTCTTCACCTCAGATGTTCAGAACTGTGAGGGTGCTGGTACTACTGGCTGTACAAAAAATGAATTCATGATCTGGATGCAAAAATCGGGTGGAATGGCGCCTGTTGGTGAAAAGCACTCAAAAACGTTCAAGTCAGGCAATTGCGAATTTGATGCCTATAGTGGACCAGTCTCTGTCTGGAACACTTATAGTCTGGTGGCAAAGGATCCGAAGGGGTGCAAGCCTACAGATAAATTTGATGTTTTTCAGGGAATCTGTGAGTTTGGTGATATGCATCATCCATCCATATATGATCAAGGGGGGGAGATTTTCGAAAATAAAAATAAAAAATTTGGCACGCCACTGATGGTGAGTATTATAATTTGACGACACAGCTTGGATTATTCAGACCTTTTCTATTCCACAGGAGCAATACCTAGTCACCGCTGGCGCTGGAACCGAAGTCATTTCGGTAAGGCGTCTTTCATGATCATCTAAGGCTATCATAATCTCCCAACATTCATGATTGAACTGATGATGTACCATCTCACAAATTCTAGGGCAAGGGTACGCTTGAAACCACAGAATACTCGATGGAAATCAAACCCAAGACTGGAACATGATACTTGACCAAGAAGCTCACCTTGTTTTTCCCACATTCAAACTCCGCACAAAATCGGTTATTTGTCTGGTACCATTCTTGATCGAGACAACATACTGTACCTTCTATAAGATTTTTCTTGATCTTCTCTCTCTCTCCTCCTATCATACTGAGCTTTTGTACTTGGCACGCAACCGGCCTACGTTTTTTCAAAAATTCGGAAATGCATGTAAATTGACATTGGCCTATGGCCCCCCCAAGAAAAGTAAAAATGACCTGCAGCAAGGTCTATGACGGTTGAGAATGTCCACCTGTCTTTGAATGAGACGTCGTGAGAGACGGCTATGGTGTGGGTTTCAATGACGAAGACCTCGTAGTTGTGGTTGTGATTTGTGTGTCCGAGAAGGATAGCCGGCATGGAGACCTGGGTGAAGCTTCCTTGGCGAAGGGCTTTCCTAATTAGTACGAAACAGAGACAGCCGAAAGTCCGTACATGGGACATGTCCGGCTTCCGTCCATGCAGCATCTCATAGGGGGTAACACCTTTCGGCAGGGAGGATGAAACAGTCCGGTTGAGGAGATATATGGCACACTTGACTGCCCAGAGCCAGAAGCGGACGGGCAGATTCGCTTCGATGAGCAAGGCTCGAGCTTTCCCCTTGACGGTGCGGTTCGCTCGTTCGGCCACGCCGTTCTCCTCAGGAGTGGAGGATGGTGTGGTACGTAGGTATATGCCGTGCTCCTCGCAGTAGGGGACCAAAGTATCATGGATGAATATGTGACCGTTGTCAAGGGTTAACATCTTGACTTTCCTCTCACATTGTCTTTCATAAAACGTGACGTACTGAGTAATCTTCTCGAAAACGACAGCTGCCACCGCTGGACATTCTTTTGACATGCAAGAAATCCTACATAAATAGATAGTGAGGCCGAAAAAAACCAAACGAAGGAAGAGAGCTCCAGATGATACGGATTGGTACATACATATATCTTGACAAGGAGGAACAATGTTGTCCAGCCTATCCAGTCCGGACTAACTAATCCAGGCTAGACTGATACCTCTCCATCAGTCATGACACGTTCTTGGCGAGCTCTTGGGTGTTTGGACCGAAGAGAAGCTTGGCGTCGAGGGTTGTGCCCAGCCACTTGCTTGTCCGTCGGGGCTGGAGATAGGTAGCTGTAGCTCGAGCTGTGCCAAGCAGTGCTGTACGCAGTCAGCACGGACCACCTTCCTGGTGACTGTAGGCAGTGCTTTACAGTGTGCAGAGTCTTACATATGTACATACACGACGGCCAAATCGAAAACTGAAATTTGACTCGACTTTGGATTTGAAGCCCTATACTTGTCGCAGCCAGACTTGTTTTAGTCTCCCAGGTCATGAGGTAGCCTTTTTTCTCTTTTTCAATCTCCCGCCCACCCTTTTGTTCTCAAGTGCTATTGTTTCAACCTTCCGCACCTGGTGATACACAACTATTTATCTACAAGTAAGTAGAACCAAAAGTACAACTATTCGGTATACCCGGCCTTACAATGTAAAGAAGTCTTATTAGATTCTCCTATCATGTTTCCCTCTCTTATCGGATTATGTACTTTATACCAAAACCGCTTTGCATTTTTTGTGTGTCTCATACCTGCCACCCAGAAAGGGTGACCTGTTCTAGTCGCTAAAACTTAGCTTATGTTTCTGTCTCTGTATTAGATTTGGGCTGCCTATGCCTACTTAGTTTACTCATTATTTTCATCTTTGTTTGGTTTTTTTCTTTTTCTCTTTGTAACTGACCGCCATCAACTAAGTAGGATAAAACAGTGTGTAATGCTATTCGAAAACGAAAAAGTAGAAAGTCAGGCCAAGGCTTTCTGGAAAAAACTTTTGGCTTTTTATTTTTTTCCAAGTAGACCTTGGAGAGAAAAAAAATAAAAAAATTCTAGCTAACTACATCTGGATGAGTCACAGTTTGAGCTTACGTTTAACTTGGCCTCGGAAAAATTGAATTTCCGGCTCCTTCACTGAAAGGAGGATTTGGCCAATTCTTGAAACATTTGATATGGTACCGCCTTCTCCTACGGGGATTAAAGCACTAAGATCCAATAGTGCATGGAAGTACTATTGATCTGGTAGAAAAACATCATCAACTCAACCTTGAATCTTCACTCATGTGCTTCTGAGTCAACCATTTGACTTGTTTTATAAATATCTTTATATTTATCTCTTCAGTTCTTTTCTTTCTTTTATTTGATTGCCTTCCGGGAAGTGTTGAAAAACATATCTTGAATCATGCACCCTTCCCGGCAGTAAGTCTATATATAATCTCTTTGCATTCTCACATTCATCGAATCCCAAACCCACACTCAAAAAACCTCACAAATCACACGCATTCAACTAGTTACGCCTTAGACTACTATTCACTTGATCTTCCAACATGCATCTCTCTGTAGCTCTGTTTCAAACGTTTTTCTATGCTTGCCAAGTTGTGAAATTGGTTTCGTCTACCACCTTGTTCAAGCGCCAAAACACACAATGGGAGATAAACTACAAGAATGACGGTAGTACAGCGTCCGTCAAAGATGACTTTATCGATGTTAGTTCAGCTTACAGGCTCTATGCCAATATCTGGGGTGGTAAGTTTTTTTGTTTTTTTTGTTTTGTAAGAGTCATACGATTCCGGCTTTTTTTTTTGAAACTTGCTGATGTTTCTTTTCATCGACAAAGCTGAACAAACTACAAGAGAAAGTTTTCAAAATATAAAGGCTCAAAGCGTTAATTATGGTGGAACTTCAATGAGCTGGAAAACCGATTACAACTGGGAAAGCGACAAAAATCCCAAAACAAAAAGAGCCAAGGTGTCTTCGAAAAACTCAAAGAAAAAATCAAAAAAGAGAAAAAAAAATAAAGAAACCCAAGAAGATGACTCTGTGAAATCTTGTGAGCAGTAAAATCTTTGTTTTGGCAACAGACTCCTCTCTCGTGGCATTGAAACTTCAAGTGCTAATGACTGAATACCATCTTGTTATTTTAAGATGCCAATGTTCTCCTTCATCTGAGTCCCGAATATAATCCACAACTTGGACAGATCCAATCAATGGAATCAAGTTGGAAATGGGACCTGAAGTCAGAATCATCCTCCGGTGAACTAGTTTCGAACGTGGTAAGGATACTTTCGCATTCTAGCATTTGACCCAAAATATCCAAACTGAAGTACTTTGATCGACTGTTTGCTTTGACGCAAGGCATATGATTTCTTCACCTCAGATGACCAGAGATGCGAGGGTGGTAATGATAGTCGGTGTGCCCAAAACGAAATCATGATCTGGATGCATAGAACTGGCGACATGAGACCTGTGGGTGATCAGTACCAGAAGACTTACCAGTCAGCCGGTTGCGAGTTTGATGTGTACAGTGGTTCGCACTCTTCCTGGCCGCTGTATAGTCTGGTGGCAAAGCATGCGGACGGGTGCAAGCCTACAGAGAGGTTTGATGTGTTCCAAGGGATCGGTGAGCGAGCTGATATGCTTATGACGAAGGAGATATGTTGGTTACATGGCACTCACCTCTTGAACTTATCCTGTGTACATAAGTAGCATGGGTTGCTCTCAACTTTGCTATCCCAACGAAGCAGTATCTGGTCAGCGCCTACGCTGGAACTCAAGTCGTTTCGGTAAGCCAAACTCATCAACATCTCCAACAGCTGAACTGACCTACCATCCCACCATTCAAGGGCCAGGGCACGTTTGAAACCACAGAATATTCGATCCAGATCAACTACAAGACTTTTTGAGCAACACACTCCACCGAGAAGCTCACCACAATCAGCATGCTTCCTACACACTCACCTCCAATCAACCTTTTTCTTTTGAGCTTGTTGTTCAAAACCCGCATCCCTTCCTTGATTCACTATTTATAGCTATCTTTCTCCAGATAACTCACTGTACCTACTATGACTATCTTTCCTCTCCTTCAAAAACACTCAGCCCTTGTACTTGCCACTTAAGCCACCTCTGTAACAAAATCTCGGATGCAATCCAAATTGACTCATGGCCCTTGGAACAAACAACCTGCAGCCAGGTCTATGACGGACGTCCTCCAAAGTTGATATTCCAAGATTCGCCTCACTTTTGTGTTGGGGATTTTCTAAGAAATCTTTCTGGCAGTGAAGGACCTGATACAAAAGCAAAAATAGGAAAGAGTCAACAAAAACCAATTCAAGCGCCTGGTAATTGATGAACCCATCGGTCCCTAACCATCATGTGTTCAAAATTGTCTTGGAAGCAGCAGCAGTTCTAGACTAGTGTTGCGCTCAGGTTTTACGAAAAGCCAACGCAGAAATTCCGGCCGCCCGCCATTTAAGCTGGACATCACTTATGACCCTAGCCAAATGTCAAGGACCAATGATCCGTCCAACAGTACCAGTTGATTTCAAGTCCAAACATGGGAAGCCAACTGAGGCTATGACAACATTAAGATTACTAGGTAACGCTCTATGGATCCAAAAGCCTGCAGATGTCCTCAATCTTCGTCTGGTAATTCTTTCCTCATGTAACCATCGATGGCTCCACTGAAAGCCGCAAAGCCGACCGCCCCAAACAACATCGCCTTCATACCAGATTGCCATGCCAAGACTCCTCCAGCCAGTCCGCCCCCAACTAGCGAATTCCAGAGATCGTTCTTAGCCCGATACTATTCGAAAGGTAGACATGAATCAATAATGTATTAGATCATGAAATCTCGAACGTCAAGTTTTTGAGTGTAGAAGCAAATGCACTAACGCTTTCCACGCAACATTCTAATCCAGCATATAATGCGCCCACTTTCCCGAAACCTTTTCCAGTACTCCACATCCCTTTACCCATCTCTTTGAACATCAAACCAGCTTTGTTTCCAAACTTCATCGAATCCAAGTGGGGATTCCTTCTCAACGGATCTTCGTAAGCAAATGAGCTTGACATTAAACTAAACATAGCACCTAATCCTAACCCCATCGTTCCTGATAAGATGGTTTTGGCTATACATGACTCTTGACCGGCTTGTCCTCTTCTGGTCCATCGAAGGAATTGGTATATCTCCGTCCTTTGTTCTTCTGTCGTCCCTGGTTCTTGACCGGGTATGACGTAAGGTGCTATCAATCAATCCTAAGCTCTTCATCAGTTCATCCTGGAGATTGAGTGAATGAGTGGTTGATCCTCAAAGCAGATAGAATGTTGACGTACGCAAGAATCCGCTGGCCATCTGAACTTATCGACCTGACTGCATCCTAGCAAAACGTTTTTTTTCGTTGGGACTTAACAGAAGCAGCTGAGTGTTTGTACTTACGCTGTTGTACAGTATGTACGGTCTGTATATTAGGTTTACGCTAGACTTAGTCAAGTTAAAGACTTACAGTACACTTAAGAACTTTAGACCCCCCTGTTCAGCTCACATCCCAACCCCAGGCTCTTCTGTCCATTCACCAGTCACCATGTTCGGTATTAGTTCTACACCCTCAACCACAACACCCGAACCAATCCCTCACCCCCCAACTCCCATTTCAACTTACCATACCAAACTAAAAGCCGAAATCGATCATCAACAACTCTCATCCATCATTTCAGGCAACGAATCTGTTTCTTGTCTCACCGCTTTTGATCATTTATTATTATGTTATTCTTTATCTAATCAATTAAAATCAATCTATCGATATGGTGAATTAAATCATACCTGTTCATCTAAATTAGATGACTTTAAATTTTGTTTAAGCCTTAAAGCTCTAGATAAAGATAAAAGGGCTGGATTATGGCATCAAAGGAAAGCTGAGAAAATTTTAAGTGGACCTAATAGTGAGGATGTATGGGATCGTAGGTCTGTAAATTGGGTTTTGTTGATTGAACCTTTTTTTGTTTGATGTGATTCTTTATTAATCAACTGTACTATTTCCGTTATCTTGTCTATTAGACCCGTTTCACCCACTGAGCCCATTTGGTCTAGTTGAACAAACAAACATAAAACCTCACGTGCGCTTGGGATCAATTCCAGGAAATGTAAACAAGATATATTTGAACAAGTCCAATGCAACATTCTAATCAATCTTCAACAATTAAGCAAGAGGGTGCAATCAAATGAAAAAAGAAACATACACCAATTTACAAATCATAATGATACAGGGAGAGAGAGAGAGAAAGAGTTCAAGCAGGCATATCTTGAAGTCATGGTGTGATCAGATCCCAGAGCTGGTTAGCCAAAACAAATTTATCTCGACTATTGTCAGCTTTACAAATGACCTGTGATGACTCGGGATGAAAATCGCATCCTTTCATGATTGTTTTATTTTGTTATCAAGTTTAAAATCAAGAACAAAAAAAAAAAAGAGAGAGAGATGAGTCGGAAGAAAAAAGATTTGAGAAAGGCTGACAAAAAAAAGCTGGACACACTTAGAAATAGTTTTTGACAAGATGGCTCAGATTTAGAACGTCGCCTGACTTGAACGAAACCTAGTCCATGATAAAGTTTAGTTCTCAACCTGTTGATAATATTGATATATGCATATGTTAGAAGTGCTCAAGCCCGGTTCTGTTTAGTATTTGAATTGAGATAGAACATGTATTTACGTACACAGAGGTCTCAAATTTGAAGTCACTCGAACGACTAGGTTCATAATCCTCAAGTTCTGCGCACTCAGCTTGAAAGCGAGCAATTTGAGCTTTGGTTAAACCGACTGCGCTATCTAAGTCCTAACAATTCACGTTGATCTCAGTTCAAATCCATCGATTTAATGTGAGGAAATTAAGATCAGAGTTGACTTACTTTGACCTTCCTAGCTTCTTCATAAGCTTCCTGTTCGAGACTAAAGATCTCAGCTTGAGTTTCCCTAACTGTAGAGTTAGCTCTCAACTTTTCCAGAGCCTCTCGTTTAGCTTCGACCTGTCGATTAATACCTTAACTCAAGGACTAACTTTGGTAAATTGCTTTCATTTCCTCCTGACGATGTTTTGTGAGTAGTGTATATATACGAGTTCATTCAAGACTCACGGATTAATTCATTACTAGCGTCCTCTAACTTTTCACGATACCTTTCACGCCATTTAAATGTTTGATCAAGAGCTTCGTAAACAATTGCAGGGTCTTCTTCAATTCCATCCTTAAATACGTCAACTGTATCTTGAACTAATGCTATCGTGTCATCTAAAATCTTGGCCGGAGTTGCCATCGCTATTGGCTCATCGGATGGTGGAAGCCAACTTTGACGTGATGGGTTCATATCGGTTCAAGTTGTTTTGAAGATGTGAGAGTCGGTTAACAAGTTGAATGTTGTTGATGCGTGCTCAATGGCATCGCGAGGTATGGAGTCTGACGGGTTGACTGACACGAGTGAAAGGTCACGGTGCCGCAGCTCACGGTATACGGTACATGTAGAGCACGTGACATGGCAGCCAATTGTGACAGTACATTTACATCTCCCTTCGATTTTTTTTCCGGATTGAGATTCACAGTTTCGGCGACCAGCCTCATCAGGACACACCAGTCACGGATGCCGAAGGAGCCCCCACCCAGAATTCAAGACAAACCACTTTATAAAGCCTTTGACCTTGTACAGGGAACGACAGCCTGCAATTCTTGACACCCACCAAGAGTCCTTGAAGCCCTACTGATAACCTGTCATCCCACTGACGCAGGCTGACGCGACATTTGGGTGTGGATCTTCAACATGAGTGATATCAGGTTCATCAACTTTGCTCTATCTTAAGTACACGGTTGACGCGTTCGTTTATTCATGACTGAAGTTTAATGGCTCTTTAGGACCTTCTTTGGGGCTGCCCCTGTTCCTCCGAAAGCTAGTGCTAGCTCAAGCTCAAAGGTACGTCTATCTCTAGGTCACTCAGTCAATGACGAGGGTTGAAATATATATCTCTTGTCATTACGATCTACAGCCAACAGGCTCTTCTATTACACCAAATTCGAAACAGAATGACAGCACGGGAAACTCTGCTGGGAAATCATCTGGGAGTAAAACCTTGACTACCGCTAAGAAGCCTCAATCAAATAAGAGGACATCACCTCGAGTAGCCGAAACCGACACCAAACGCGCTTCAAAGCCTGCTCCCGCCCGTCCACGAGCCAGTACCTCCAGTAAACGAAAGCTAGACATTAGTGATGATGAAGACTCAGATGATGAAGTGATTCATGTCTCTAAATCGAGTCGAAGCTCTAAAGTCAAAGAAAAAGTTACAACTAAACCTACGAGAGCAGCGCCCAAATCTAAGGCTAAGAAAGATGATTTTATTGATGACGATGATGAGGAAGATGATTCTGATGACGTGCCCATCAAGCCCAAAGGTACTCAACGCTTCCTCCATTTTTTTTCAAAACAAAACAAAAACTTCAGTCACCTGACTGAACGTTTATATAAATATAATCCTCATTGATACGCTAGCCAAACCACCGCCTTCAAAAAAAGCTAAAGTGGAACCTAATACGATCAATACGAAAGCTACTTCAACTAAGCCCACTGAAGACTCGTCTACCACCGTTGCTGCTAAGCCCAAATGGATTCCTGGACAAAGCCGTGCGGGTCCGAGTGCTCCTGGTGAGTGAAGGCTTATTTTACGCACCAACTCGGACGTATCATTCACACACCTACCACATCACTTCTCTCAGGCTCAAAGGTCATTCCCCAAGGAGAACCTAATTGTCTCGGTGGACTCACCTTTGTGTTCACTGGCGAAATGGAATCACTTAGTCGCGAGGAAGCTACTCAATTGTGCAAACGCTATGGAGCGTAAGTTCATTTTGATATCCTTGCCATTATAAATCTGATAGATGACTGGCATAACTGATCTACGTTAAAAAAAACTTATCTAGTCGAGTGACCACTAGCCCGTCATCCAAGACTAGCTATGTAGTTCTTGGTTCAGATGCAGGTCCGAAGAAATTAGAACTGATTGCGAAGCATAAGATCAAAACTCTTACGGAGGATGAGTTTTTGGAGTTGATTGGTTCTCGATCGTATGTTTTTTTACTGGTTCGGTCATCCCGAATGCGCGAGCTGACACCGCATGTTTGTTATATTCGTTAGTGCTAGCGAAGTGGACCCGAAGACTTTGAAGAAGCAAGAAGAAGAGATTAAGAAAGTTAAAGCAGCTGCGAAGGCAATGACTCCTGCGAAAGGCAGTACAGCGTGAGCGATGTTTGTTTTTCCTGAACTTTAAAGCTGATGATATCAAGTTGTTGAACTCTTGACGCGATTTACAGAGAGAAAGAGCAAGTTGGACAGTTGTGGACGATGAAGTACGCTCCCAAAACTTTATCAGACTTGTGTGGTAACAAGGCACAGGTCGAAAAGCTTCAAGGTTGGCTCAGAGACTGGTGAATGCGATAATACATTTTATGTCTTCAACATTCAACTAAGCATTTCATTATGAAGTATTGAACCATCCTCTCACCCCACACATTTTTTTTGACTATAGGCCTAAGAACTTGAAAGCGAATTTCTCCAAACCGGGTAGAGATGGACTCGGTCTATATCGATGCGTGGTCTTATCAGGTGCACCAGGGGTTGGTAAAACGACGGCCGCTCATCTGGTATCCAAACTTGAAGGTTATGACGTCATTGAAATGAATGCGAGCGATACGAGGAGCAAGAAGCTTCTAGAGGTAGGATGTAAGTCCACGATTGGTAACACTGGTATTGGTGGCCTGTTTGAGGTAATTGTCAATAACACCAGTCGTCTGAGTACTTTATCCGAACTGGAGTTGAACTAATGTACTACGTACTTAGGGAGCTGAAAAGTCCTCCAAACTGGTTATGATCATGGACGAGGTCGACGGTATGTCAGCAGGCGATCGAGGTGGAGTTGGTGCACTTAACACTTTGATTCGAAAA
Organism: Cronartium ribicola 11-2; assembly: GCA_000500245.1. Lineage (NCBI taxonomy): Eukaryota > Fungi > Basidiomycota > Pucciniomycetes > Pucciniales > Coleosporiaceae > Cronartium > Cronartium ribicola. Next base: position 10,682 of record KI567626.1, read on the forward strand.
ACGCGTGTACCGATCATTGCGATCGCCAATGACATGGGGCTTCCGAAGATGAAACCGTTGAAGAGCACCGCCTTTTCCCTTGTATTTCGAAAACCGGATGCCAATGCGATTCGTAGTCGAATCATGTGTATCGCTTTTAGGGAGAAGATGAAAATTCCTGGGATCGCAATCGATCAACTTGTGGCAGGTAGCCAATCTGATATTCGTCAGATCATCAACATGTTGTCAATCTGGAAGTTGCAGGAAAAGGATAAGCCTGAGAAGACTATGGAGTTTGATGATGCTGTCAAGTTGTATGTCATCATCTTGAGCTGGGTTCTAAGCTATCCTCAACTGGTACTGATGATGATGATTTTTGTCCGGGTCACGTCCTATTAGAGCTGCGATGAACGAAAAGAACACGATCGTATCTCCTTGGGCTTTGATGTCTCAATTATTTGCCCCCAAAACCTGGGGTCAAGCATGTTCCTTAACTTTCATGGATAAATGTAATCTATACTTTCAAGATCACGACATGCTCCCACTCTTTGTACAGGTATGAATCTTCTTTTGATGTTTGGATTTTGGATATAAATCAAACTGAA
>KI567630.1:0-14466 GCA_000500245.1 Cronartium ribicola 11-2
AAAGTTCCTGAAAAGTTCACTTTGTGGAAAGTCTTCATAAGGTAACCCCTCCTGAATTAACCCTATCCCAATGGATGAGGATCTATATCCTTACATTTTTCAAATAGGTAAGTACAACTGTGAAATGTGCAGACCACCAAATTTTCCCAAAACTCTGTCCCTCTCACAAACTAGTTCAGAGAGTGGGCTGGTGCCTTGGTAGCACCATATAATAAAGGTGTGAGCTATTGAAGTAGCTGTCAGCATGGGTGAGTAGAAGAGATACGAGAGAGGAATGATATGGAGAATGTGTAAGGGCAATGAAACAATAGAAGTATGTATTGCACAGTCACATGGAACACACCTGACAACATAGCAGTCAGCATGAGTGAGTAGAAGAGATACAAGAGAGGAATGATATGGAGAACGTGTTAAGAATGTTGTGAAGGTTTTTCGTGGTTGTTTCATTTTTCCTTTCTTATGTGTTTGTAATTTTGTACAGATTGTGAAGACACTTCTCATACACCACTTCAAACCTAACAGTGTGATAACTAACACCCTATATTTAAACCTGTGAACCAGCACACCGGGTCAAATTCCTCATCATTATGGAATTTTGGACTCGGTGAAGAAATAAGGGTAGACAGGATTAGAAACTAATCCTTGCTTATTTTGTGCTGGTTCATAGAATGTGTAAGGGCAATGAAACAATAGAAGTATGCCCAAACACTGCAAGGCTGGAGGCAGACTGATATAAGGAGAGTGTGCTACAAGGCTAAATGGTTAGGAGCATGTTGTCACGTGACACAGTGTGTGTGAGTGTCATGTATACTTGCCAACATATTTCACCCCTAAAGTTCCCTTGAAAGTAAACTTGTGGGCCACTGTCATTATCCTATGACTATTTGGTGGGCAACTGTAGTCTTTCCCCCAGCCTACCTACATTACAATCTTGGTGTCTACAGCTAGTCAAGTGATCCACGGTCAATAGAGGTCACCATTGCATTGTATCCCACATCATTCATCAGTCACTTGATCAAGGTCCAAGGTGTGTAACTTAGGGATAGGGATAGGGCTACATTGGCCAAAATGTTGCATTTTTCCTGAAAGAATACCTTGCAGGAAAGCATGCAAGGAAGACATCCTGGAAGTGAAGCATGCTGGTGCAAAACCTGGCATACAAAAGTCTGCCTAAAGCCATAGATTGGGGAGGGGCTCCAAGTTTCTTTATCAAAAAAGCATGTGTTTCAAAAGATGTGATACAAAAAACTGGTTGGGAAAATTACACATAATATAGGTTGGGATGTATTGGGGGTAGCCTAGTGGCCACCTATGCTTGTACTAAGGACCACATCTGATATCTGGGATGTGTGCCAGGTGGAAGGTGATTTTCTTCTTCACCTTTCCATCTGGGTTTATGATATGCACCCCAGGTCAGTTTCTTCCTCTCTGTTTCTTATCTTCTGTCACTTTCCTTCATGTAGTAGAAGCTGAGTAACTAGTTACCTTTACATCTGGGTTTAATATACGCACCCCAGCTCTTAACTGTTCATCAGTATATCAACAACTACATTACACATACATTGAAGTGCACCAAAGATAAAAGAGGGCACATCCCATTACACTACACAAATCATGTAGTACAGTACCAATCTACAAATAAACTAAGGAATGAAGATTGATCAACAGTGAGAAGGTGGAAATTTGAACACAGGTTCATGTGACCAGAGGAGCTTGAGTGGCTCTTATCAACTGAACTACAGAGGCATGATGTTGAGATTCAATCAACACAAGATATGCTTCTACATACACCCCAATGTATAGTATGCTATAATTGTAATCACCCCACTCAACTTTGATTCAAATACCTTCTCTATCCTTACCTGTCTCCTTTCCTCATCTGCTGAAAGGAGATGGTAAGCACAACCCATTTCTTCTTCTTCTTTCTTCTTTTTCATTATTAATCTCTTTTCTTTTCTCTTGTGCAGTTTTTGTCACCAAATATCAGATCAAAGCCCAGACCCATATTTACATTTGTTTTCCATTCAAAACTTAACTAGGTTACTGTCCTCAAACTTTCTCAGAAAGGAAAACATGGAAGCAAGTAAGTGTATATGGTGGATTCTTTTATTTTGGGGTGTTTGTCAGAATTTCAACTTTGTCCAAAGTTTTCTAGGGTCTGTACTACCCTTTCAAAATATGTATACACCTCTTTTCCATTTTTTTTTTGTAGTGAAGGTATATAAGGGGGAGAATAACAGCCTTGGTCTTTTAATCAAGACTAGAAACAAAAAGATAAAAGTTCCAAGCTACAAGGAAATGATTAAGTGAGATGTTGATCACCAAAATGCCAGGCCCAAGCAGTACAATTAGGCCAATAAAGGATGAGTATCATAACCTCACCTTTCTTCTCTCTCTCAAGTGCAGAGGAGGAAACTACTCAAACAAAGTAGGGTTTTATCAGTGTGAATTCAGCACCTCAGGGAATGGTAACCCAAGTATAGTGAGATGAAAAGTGCCCAAGTACTGTTAGTGTCTTGGTCCTGAAGCACAGAAATTCTTTAAAAAATGATGAGAAAACCATAATTACCCTTCTTTTACTTCTATGAGTCTGGAAATGTTGAGTTTGGAGAGTTATAGGATATAGGAGTTGAATCTAGAGAGCATAACACAAGAGAAATAAATCCTAACTCAGAAAGAAGTGTTTGAACACAAATAAATCTTCAGAGAATAAAAACAAACAATCTCTATGAATAATCATAAGGTATTATAGATGATGTATGTCAAGATACTGGTTTAGAGTATAGCTATTATATGTTGAAGTAATGAAGTGAAGATTCTATCCTTTGTACAAAAGAGAGAACAGCCTTTATAGCCACTAGTTAATTTGGAAGGGAATCTTAGAGTTTATGCTTTCTTGTGAGGACAAGGAGAACATCACAGGTTGTATAATTCAATTTTCATGAACTAAATTGACAAGGATTAAACATAATGAAGGTTTTTCTTGTTGGATTTACTGTGTATGTGCTGTTACATCTGTCTCACTCACCACTAGCATATACCTGTACCGTGTTTCTTTGTTCTCTTCTTGTAATCCTGAGCAGCAACAAGGAACAGATTCTCCATTGAATCTTTTCCTTTTTGCTCTTGATACATACCTCAGGCTCTATCTCACCTTTGGTATTATCTTGTCTCTACTCAAGTCAGTTTTTTCTCTCATGAAACTCCAACAAATCTTTTCCTTTTCACTCTTGATACATACCTCAGGCTCTATCTCACCTTCGGTATTATCTTGTTGCTACTCAGTGGACCCCTGTTGACCCCAACATTTCTCACAGATCTTTTACTCATCTCTCAAGTAGTCTAGCTGTCAGTTGTCTATCCTATTCAATATTGACAGCTCTCACTTGAGGTGTAGGAATTCCATTATCCTATGATTCTCAAAATAATCTTTCAACTCAACTCCTGTATCTTACAGTGTCAATTATTAATATTAAAGTATAATTGAGTGTTTTTTCTTGAAGGACATATCCAGATTGATCAATAAAACTGTTCTTGGGTTCACTATATCTCTATTTTTACCCTGGTTGCACATATGAGGCAGTTAGGCAGATACTTGAACATCCCTGTTTCTCCTAGAGGAAGTACTCATTGTAACCTCGAGTTTCAAACTGATACTAAGATTTTTTTAACTTTAATGTCCTTTCTGAGATAATACCATTATTATTCTATGTACACTTTTTAGTTATACTTTTGATACTGAGTATGAGATGTGATATACTTTTGGAACTGAGTATGAGATGAAATATACTTGTTTAGCCCATTGCATTATTATTCTTGGGGCTGACAGAGAGACTTCTAGCACACAAAAAATATCACATTTCATGGTAAGAATATATAGTCACCCTTTCCTCTTTTAAAGTGTCTACCCCATATTAGGTAAATTAAAGGCTTTGATATTTAATTTTGTTTTGTGGTATTTAGAGTATCTTTGCCCCTTATAATTCATTTCATTTAGGAGACTAACCTATTCACCTGGGTTATTCTAATTCTTTTTTCATTATCATATTACCTTGGATCTTCTATTGAAGGTTCACATTTTCACCTAAGGTTATATAAATCCTTTTGCATCTTGAGGAATGTTTATGATAGATTTGTTTGATACCAGTATTAGTTTTATTCTAGTAACTAACAACCTACAATCTCATTCATCTTATTGGCTCTTCAGCTTCTTTTATATTAAATCTAGCTCTTATTGGTTTTATTCATTTTCTGCTGATCTTACTTTGCGGTAAATTCATTAAGATATAGTGGTAATCAGTGTTTAATTTTTGTTTCATAAGAATCTTGGATAAATATAACACCACACCCCCGTTTTGAAGTCTCTTTTTACTTAAAGAAATTTTCATCCTGTATCCCTTATTATATCTTCTTCTACAATGTATCCACTATCAAAACACCTTTATCTGACATTTCAATTACTTTACAGTAGTGGTCACACCCTTAGAGTTTTATTCCTGCTTTATTAAAACAGTCATTATCATCAGTATTTTTCTTTCTTAAAGCGCATCTTTCTTTTTAGTAGTCTGGTTAACTCTAATGGTTGGTGCGCCCAAATTATGCCAGTGGGCCTTTGGGATTGGTTCGCAGGTTGGGGTAGTGGTGTTATGTTTTCTGAGGGGCTATTGGTTGACCCAAGACTTGTGTTATTGAATTTCTCACATCTTGATCCTTTTTCAACCTCCATTCCATCTGCTCTACTGATCAATAAGATGCCCAAGGTTCAAGCGAAGCATGATAAGAATTTTCAAATGCAAAAAAAGACTCCCCTGTTGGACAGATCCCACCCTCATTGGGCTGCAGTGTTTGCTGGTCAGGATTTCTCATGACCAAAGAGTGCAATCAATTGGGTGCGCAATAAGGATCCAAATGCACTTATTGCAATAGGGTGATGGATGGGAAAACTCACATGCCATAGAACCATATCATAAGTGCATGCAAATCAAATTCCGGCAATAAGAAGTCTGCATACATAGACACAGTTCTATCAGAAACATCTGTCAGCCCAGGAATAATCCTGACTAGCCCACAAGTCAATTACAGAGCTATCCTGGACTAACAAAACAATAAAATAAGAAATTACTTACACTACAACTGTTATCAGAGCTATTGTATCACATTTGGGCATGTGATGTTACATCACATGCCCAGATGCAATTCAACTATGCTGGAGGTGTGTGCCATCAGTTATGTGGTGGGTGCAAGGCAGGGTGCAACACATGGGGGTGCACTCCACCCCTGCATGCAACCCTGCGCACCCAGGAGGCCAAAATAGGGGGTGTGTGCAGGACGCAAGAACTCAGGCAGGCCCTTGATTTCTGAGCCCGTATACCCACCAAAATATGTAGGTTATGGTAGGTAAGAGTTGGTTAGAAATTAGGATATGTGTAAAGCTCGGTCACACCCAGCCCCATAAATGCGCTGGGGCGTGACCTGAGGCCTTGCCAGTCATGTGGGACTCCAAGGCTGCCCTGCCCTTCTGAGTTACACATTCATACTCACTCCTTTCACCCAATATTAAATTTCCCTGGTGCAAAGCCCACGGGCTTCCTTAGGGCGCCCTGGCCCCGGGGGTGAGCGTGATGTGTGAATGTTATCCTCAAATATCATTGGTTTCACCCACCGCTGTGTAGTCACATCATTTTCCTTGTGACTTGTGATCCCACCTTTAAAGTTCAACCTTCACCTGGGAATGGCACCCTCAAGCCATGGGTTCTTCATCATCAAGTTCAAGGTGGCTCAAACTCAACTCTAAGCATGATAGCTTAATCCAGCAAGCCCTTGAAAAAGGACACCCCCAGTGAGCAAGATGATCTTGGAATTTCCAACTTTCACATGAGCAATGAATCATAATACTTTGAGTGCAATGTTTTTGCAGATATGGAGCCTATTGATCCAAGTCTCTATGTAGATGGAACTGGCTGTTTTATTACTAAATTTTTCAATTTTTGGATTTTTGAGAAGCCCATCTCATGTGCTTCATTGAACAAGTCTCCTGTTGTTACTATTCCAGAGTCTCCTGGAGCAACATGGTCTGCTCATGATAACCTTTCTAGTAAAATGTTTTTTCTTTATCTTTTCTTATTTATTTTCAATTGTTTAGTCTTGCATTCTGGATACAACTTGAGATGTGTATGCCCACATTCTAGGCAAGGAATTACATATATACCAAAATCACAAAGCTTTCCAAGTTTAAAACAAAAATCATTGACTCACACCAGCGCGTGCGTCGCACTCCCCAGCGGGGGGATGGATTTTCGAGGCAAGATCTTGGCGCACCGGTGCGCCTGACCCAAAAGTGGCGCTGACCACATGAACCGTTATGGTCCAACAAATCATTCAAGCCTTCATTTCGTATTCCCTCATAAAGTCTATCCTCCAGAGCGATCTCAAGCAGCTTGGACGACTCTGTTCAAGTTATTCCGAGATGAGCTCGCCCCCACAGCCAGTCTCATCCGGTCTTTTCGGTCATCCCGATGGCCATCAATCTCCATCCATCGACGAGGACACGATCCAGTGCCTGGACTTTGACTTTGGTCTTCCCCTGCCGCTTCCTCATCTCAACATGTCGCTTGTTGCTCAGGAAACCCTGAAGGATGAGATTGATGCCGAGCACGATGAGGACACCAAACTCCCATCTACTCTCGATGAGACGCTCGATATGATTGACGCTACCTTGAATGCACAAAGCTCAGCATCTGGACCATTGGAGCCATCTGCTTCTGATCTCATCCCTTCCCAAGCATCCAAGAGCTGGGATAAATTGAGACATCAATTCCTTCGCTCAAATGCTCAGAAGGCTGGAGTCGACAGTTCTCCCAATCTTACATCTACGGGGCAATTTCGTGTCTTGCACCCACCCAATAACAAAGCCGACAAGCGGACGGGCGCTCTCAATCTGAAACCTTTCAACCTTGACTTGACTAGCCTTGGCCTGACGAACGCAATTCCCGTCAATGCAAAAAACGAGCAAGTACCTTCCTCAGCTTCGGCCTTCAAGTCCAAGTTCACCGGTGTCGCCAATCTTGGTGGTTGGACCAATCCGTCATCAAATCGTGGCCCCAAGGCTGGACCTGGTTCTGGTTCCTTGAGTCGAGGAGCTCAAGAACCTCCGGATCTCAATTCACCTGCAACCCAGCTGTTACAAACCTTTGCCAGTCTCTCGAGTCTACGATCACTGCAACTATCTCAAGGAATTCCGCCTTCCCAGATTCAACTACGAATCCTGACGCTCATAGCCGATATGCTCTCACGTCTCAAGGTGTATTTACCATCTCTGCCCTCTCAGCGTCGACTGCTGGCAGAACTGTCACGCCCACTCCTTTCAGAACCTATAGACATTGTTGCCTGTAGGCTTGCTATGGACATATTCATACGCCTAACCGCCGATTTCAAGAGTGCTGGAGAGACCGACGAGCTCGCTCGTTGGGTTTTTGTCATTCAAGCACTTCGCCCTAAGGATTCCATCACTCGTAAGAAGGCTCTTGATTTGATGCACTTGTTGGTTCAGCCTACCACCTGGGCACCCAGCGGAGAATCGGCCTTGACGAGCCTCGTCTCCGCGTTGATGCGTGCGTTGATTGTTTTTTTGGGCGAGCGGTCAGACACCACAAATAATAGCGAGAATGGTGAAGATCTTGAGTCAGTGGTACTACAACAGCTGACGCGCTGCTCAAGGGGCGAGCTTGTTCGCATCGATCCTGCCACTTTTGCCAGGAATGTGGGGGTACAAAGTTACAACATGTTGGATCACCAGACCGTGGCCAGCTTGGTGACTTTCAAAGCCGTTCTAGATGCCGCCAACGACTTCAACTTTCACGACACTTATTCAACTCCTTATTGGACGGAAATCCTACCTGTACGTCTATATCAGATAAATTAATACCAACATGATGCAGCATACCGCATTTTTGATCAGCCTGGAGCATATTGAATATTTTTTTGTTCGATAATGCATGTTTACATCCTTTTGGTTGGCCATTGTTTTGGAAAAATTAGCGCTTCTGGCCGTCATTCCACGTCCTACCATCCCACTTTCATATGTGGTACTTCCGATCAATCCTTCAAGCATTTTCAAGCCTTCCTTGTTTCTGTTGGGACTCCATGGAATCTTTGAGGTGTGATATCACATTTACATCCCGAACCCACACATCCAGTCTTCCAATACAATATATGGCCTTTAAATGCCTACAATCTCGCCACCCACCGGAAACTCTTCAGTCTTTGCCTTGGGAAAGCAGTAGTATCCTTATAGAATCTGTATTGAGGCTGCTGGCCCACACATCCAACCAAGTGATTTACAGAGAAAAGGACGCTTCAAAGAACCCTTTTCAACCTACTCAGACGCTAGCGGAACAAATTACCAGCTTTCTTTCGCAATGTCCTAGTGAACCAATTATCGCTGCCATTGACTCGCTCTCAAAGAGTGGCTCGAGGACGTCTCTTTCTGAACTCTTGACCCCGCTCGTCAAACTGATTGCATACCTATCGGAAAGCCAAAGGTGGTCCTCACCGTCTACTTCCCGTACTGTTGGCAATATCTTATCAGTCAGTGCTATTATATTTTCTCCTTGTAGTGTCGACCTCATTTGGCTATCCGGTCTGAGGTTTCATTGACCAATCAAAGTTTGTTGAATTGATCATCAAAATTTCTAATTTAGCACGTGGTAGAAGAAATCGAACCTGACACGATCCATGGCTTATCGGATGCACTAGATACACTTCGGATCCGATGTCCGGTTTTGTTTTATAAACCAGTGTTCACCTGTGCTGCCTCGAATGCAATAGATCTCATCGGGCGTGTGCTACGTAATATCACCACTCTCAGTTCTCTGGTGGGAGAAACGAGGTTTTGGCTTGCAGCTGACCCCGACATGCTCGCTGTTGCGTTATTCGGTGGTTTGACAAAGGTGCAAGACTCACCGTCACATTGGACGGTGTTAAAACTGGGTCAAATGTGTTTAATTGTCCATTTGGCAAATTTCTTCAAGTTGACTCGAGGAGCAGAGGAATTAAAAAGACTCGGGAACTTGCATCAGAGTAATTTGTCGGCATTTGGAGACGCATTTGAAACTCGTCTGACAGCTCTTGTGGGAGCTACTGTGAGTGAATATTCTTAGATATATTATTGCCTGACCCTATTTATCCATCCTTCTGTGTTAAGTCATGCCTCTTTTTTTTCCTTTTTCCTTTTTTATTTTTATTTTGTTTTGATGCGTAGGAATCACAAAAACGGCTTTCGCCATCTGCACGATTGTTGATCTCGGCTCTTTTGATGGAGCTCCGACTCCTGACTCGGCTTCCTCGCAGGTATGATGACCTCCCAACTCAAAAAAAACGTTGGTCACCCGCTTTTCGCGGGCTCTTTCACTTTGACTGATCATGTGTTCAATTTGGAAATCAGAGGGACTTGGATGCCGAGGATTGTTGACTGGGTTAAGACTGAAGATGTATTGGATGGTGACGTGGGTCAAAATATCCGTACGACTTGCGTGAGACTTGCGGACTTGTTTCGCTTGTCTATGAAGATGAAGGAAGACCCGGTTTGCCTTTTTCCTCTCTTTTTTTGGGCTCGATGCACATCTGAACCGCAATAACACTTATGCCTTTCTCACTTCGCATGGTTCACAAGGCTTTCGCTCATGCCTCCCGTGTGTCGCGCATGTCGTTCACTAAAGTTGCCGAGTCACTCTCAAACAACGACCCAAGAATCAGATGGCTCGAACGCTTATACGAGGGCCCACAGTCATATTACGCCATATTGCTTTCGCTCATCTCCGCTTGCTATTCCAGTCTAGTTGATGAAGATTTGAAGGTGTTGGTTGCGCTGTTGTTTGAAGTCGGTCTATGTTCACCTCATACGAAGGTTCTTTCGGCTTCAGCGTTCTTGATTGTGCAAGCGGCTGAAAAAGAGCTGGCCGAACTGACAGATTATGTCCAGTCTAGGCTTTTAGAGTGAGTGAATGTGTTCTCAATGCCTCTGAACACCCCTTCCTCACATATTCAACTGACAAGATTGACTGTAGAGACGATCCTGCTGTTCGACTCGGAATCATCCAATCCTTGGCCTCCCTTTTCTCCACACGTTTTTTACTCCTTATGCAACCACTCGCTGATCAAACCAGGCGAAAACTCTTCACAGCACCAAAGCATCAAATAACTTATGTGCCCGTTGAAGTGGGTATGACACAATGGGTGCCTCCTGACGACGAGTATCACCCCGATTCACTGATCAGGTCGACCAATATCTCCATTGAAACGCGAAGAGCTTTAGAAGAACTCGGTTGGGATGAAGACCAAAAGGCACGTCAAACGGCGTTCGAGCGGCAGCGTGCACCTTTGGCAGTACTGCCCTTGCCTCAACCACATGCTGGTGGTGGAGACGGCGAGTTACCCTCACGATCAAATACTCCGACGCCGTCCCTGCGTCGCAGGTCTAGCGCTGCCTCAATGCACGATGCGTTTTCCAAAAAACAGCAGCGTTCTGTAGTTACTCCAGCCACAGCTAGATTACTCATGATGGCCAGCCTTCTTAGTCATGATAAAAATACTCGTGTTTGCGTTATCGCGCGCAAGTTGATAATGGATTTGAGTACGTCTAGAGCAAATTCAACTGTTTTGGACGTGCTCCTTCTGACAAAGTTGCTGTATCCCAGTTCGCGATGAGTCCAATGCCGCCTTACGACCATTCACGGAAGATCTTTCTGGCAGCAGTGCCGAAGTAGGAAGGGCTTTGAAGATGATGAGAAGCATGCTGGAGATTAACTACTGTTTACCACCAGTCTTTGTCCATCAACTCTTTTCTCACCTCGTCGGCTGGTCAAAAAGTATTGCCAGATTGAGCTACCGATCAGATGTTTTTGCTAATATGGCCAGTGCGCTCTCGATTGCTTCGGCAGCTTCTATACACGTTCAACAGTTCAATATGAGGGATGTCAAGCGGGCCAAGATTGAACATATGCTCCTTAGCCACGGGCAGCTTTGGTTTGTTGAACCCGGCAGGGATCGTCTTTTACCGACGTCCAGCACCGCCAACGCCAGCTCTCAACTTGAAAGACTATCTATCCCCAGGGTATTATTTGATGTGACACGCACAAGGATCGCACAGATACGCTTGATGGCATCGTATTTAAGACAACAGCCAAAGGAGGCGTTCAATCTACGACAACACTTGCACGGGTGTCTACTTATTCTGCCTGTGGACGAGGGCTTGCCTTCGCCTCTAGAGAATCGGTTTTTCCTTCCTCGTACTGACCGCCAAGCGATCATCAGTGCTGCTAGCGACCCCGATAATAATGGCCTTCACAGTCTTTCCAGAGTTCTCGCGTTATCTTGGCTAGATTTGTTAAGTCAACTTTTTAACGGACTGACCACAGCTACCGTTGCCAAACAAGAATTTGTAGAGCTCTTCGATTCCATCAACCGTATCCTTATATGTCACTCAGACGATGTACTGACCGTCAGTAATTGCCTAAAAGTCTGTATGCAAGCCAGTACCAAATTTCGGAGACTGTTTAGAGTCAAAGGATTTGCCATGTTCGTACCACTTGTCTTCAAGGTTTATTGCGAAGCCAAAACGTGCAACTTTCAAGTGATCATGGAGGCTATCGCATTTGCATGGAAACGCTGGTTCATTTGTCATGGTGTCAGGTCTTTTGATCTTACATTGGGTGACTTTTTTACGGTACTGATTCTATTTTTGATGGTCATTCATAGGATGCTTTTATCTTTCAAGCCCTAGCTGCTTGCGCACCAGTAATGACTCGGCCGGGAGTCGATGAACATGCGCAAAAGGCCATGGCATCTTCCTTATTCGATCTTCTTACCAGCCTTACGGCCAATCATACCACAGCCAAACGCGACATAGCTGCTTTAGACGGTGTTAATACAGCGGAAGAACAAGCTGCCTTGTCATATCTTGCCAAACATCGACCGGAGCTGTTTGTCTCGAATAGAGAGGGTTCGAGTGAAGGATCACACAATCACCTCGCACCTCTGGACGAAAACCAGACCTTTGAGCTAGGCGACTTGTGCAAGTTGTTCTTCACTGCGATCGCATTTGATCCGACGTCGGACCGGTCGGGCAGCTTCATTAGACTTCTTTCTCTCCTCATTCCGCATCTCACTCGGCTACCAGCTAGTTCCAAGATTCTGCACGAAGGAGTAGACGCGTTGCTGAAGGTATACGCGAAGCCTTTGCCTAAGACCGGGTTGGGCGAAACTTCAACAAATACCGATGCAGTACCAGTTGGTCAGAAGGTGGCTTACATGGGCGTGGTAACAGCGTTCGTGGAAGCAGGAGGAAAGCTTACCGATACAGCTATTTCCCGACTCATTCAGTTGGCATTTCAAATCATTCGAGCCGATCCGGCCGCTGGCCAATTGACGTCCATGAGGTTTCTGTGTGTCTACGTCCAAACTCACACTCACGCCCGAGGACAGTCAAATGCTGTCAAACAGCCAGTCATGTTTTTACGGGAGACTCTGACGATCTTCAAAGATACACTGGAAGAAATCGACTATTCAAGCTTCTTGGAATGTTTGCAAGAGTTTATGGAATCCGCGGATCTAAAATCCACAGCGTTAAACGGTCTGGTATTACTTTACGTGCGCTATGCACTGGGAGCACATTCCATTCAGTATGATCTCAAGGTGTTCTCTCGTGACTTGCGTCGCTCTTGCGCCCGTCTATCCGCAACAATCGCGAAGAAATCCATGCTCCCATCTCTCATAAGTCTGCACATCGACCCTTCTAAACCGCACGCATTGGTAGATTTCTTGATCCCACTAGCGTTGGCACTCCCCTCGGATCCGACACAGGCCACTGTGTCTTTGGAGTCTTCTTGGATCATGCTCATTGCCACTGCAGTCAAATCTTTGAGTGCGGACCACTTTAAGACGACTCGCGGATTGGTTTTTGAGCACGACCGAACACTCAGCTTTCTTTTATCGATCCAACTATTGAAGATCGCTCTCACCAAGGGCTTCCAAGCACTGCGCGCGAATGACGTTGTCTGGACTCATGTGGCCGATCATCTTAAATCAGTCTTAAGTTCTAGCGCGGTCAGCTTTATCTCTAGTCTTGAGTCGCAGGCCTGGGTAATTGGCGCACAAGAACAGCAATACGGGTTACCGGTAATTGAATACGCGACTTGGTCAGTTTGCGAATGGCTTTCGCGATTTCCTTCACCTCTTATGATAGGCTTGAAGCATCTGGTGACCCTCAACCTGCAAGCTTGTCGACCATTCGAGCAGAAAGTTGCACATCTTGGCTCCGATAAGGCCCAGACCACAGTCAGCTCGACGCGATTGGTTAGTTCAATGTATCTTCCACAACGAAAGCTTACGCCAGTGCCATCGCCGGTCACATCACCGGACCCGACCCCAAATGCCACACCGGTCCGTCCGCCTGCCCGTGCGCCGACTCGTCCACAGCTTCTCACAGTGACAATGCCGAAGTCCCCAACTTGGAAACCACCTTCGCCATCGCTGGTGCCAATTGCTGGGGCACCCACCAAACTGCGTCATCTCGGTCTCACCCGACAGCCATCAAGTGAGAGCTTCATGGAATCGGAGTCACCAGTTCTCAAACATTCCAAACTTACCGATCGGGCATTTGTATTGGAGACTGTGGGCCGAATTGTGCGGCTTCAGCTGATTCATGGCAAGTGCCTGCTAGACGGATCTCTGCTTGAGCCAATGAAGCTTGACCTTGACCAGCTCACGATTCGTAGTTGGGGGGCAGCAGAATGTGTTGCAGAGATAGAACGCGAATCAGAGATGATCAATAGGATCCTGGTTAACGTTGGAGTGAACTAGGTTGTCCGTAATTTTTTTTGCAGTTTGGTCTTGGGATCTCTTCTGTATTAATTATCTAGAATGTATGTTGAGAATAGTCAATGGCTGGTTGTATTATGGTTAATGACGATCTGTTTTCTCACTCATTGTAATGGGGGGGCGAAATCATCGAAGGTAGATGGGAGTATCTCCAAAGGCAAGACTATATCTCTAGTAGACAGCTCGAAAGATTGAAAGCAGAAAGTCTAGCTTTGTTTGATGTTGAAAGCACTGAAGGGCATGATGATATGGTGGGCAGCCATATTTGGTAGTCTTTTCATCCAAATTACAAGGGAAAACATCATTTGTAAAGCAAAGCTGTTCCCTTGAATTTACCCGAACTAGAGGGCAAGGCTTCTTGTTGTCTACTTGAGAAGCTCTGAAAAAACTCTAAAATTAGGATGGTCAAAATCGCTACGGTGGGTATGCTCTGTGCAAAATTGACAACGCTGAGCTCATTTACACCAATCAAACCTATTCAAACCTTAAATATCAAGACATCATGTACAAATATAGTATTTCTGGAAGTCTGGACTGTTTCCAGAAACTTTTGAACACTGACAGGCATTGTATTCAGTGGTGTTAAAGCTG
>KI567638.1:4007-14325 GCA_000500245.1 Cronartium ribicola 11-2
TTTGTAAAAACTGATGGCTGACCTCTAAATTCAGAAATAGAGGCACACCACTGTAAATGCTTTGGTAATGGTCATCATCTCAAGGTCTTGGAAACTAGTGAGGTGAGGTGAATTTCCGAGCAAAGGACAAGTCAACATATCTAGGGCAATTTGGCACAACACGTTAATGTGGGTGTACTATGTATTACAAGAACGCCTGAATACAAAATAACAGAAGGATGAGATTTAATAAGCCGCTATTACACGATGTGAAAAAGCGGATCACCAATCCTTTTGTGCTTTTGTTGGATCAGTTTAGTCTAGTTTTTTATTTATTTTTTGGCTTGTTGTGAATTTATCCAAGTCCAATGGTTTGAATACCCAAAAGACCGTAATACGCTTTAAACCTCCTCACATTCGAAGCCCCTATCCTTTTAGAGAGTCCCTCATGCCAAACAAGATCTGTGTTAATTTGATGGCTTTTTTCACTCTGTTTTTGAGGGTTTGAAACCTGTTCCAAGAAGTCCTTAACCATTGCCAGGTCATTTATGCAGATTCCAGTAAATGCTGCAGCCAGCTCTTCATCAAGAAAAATTGAGACTTCCGACCCGCTCACAGAGATTCCGGGTTTATTTGTCTTAACCCAACTCACGGATCTGGATGGTTGACCTTTAATTTTTGATAAGAGAACTTTGAGTCTACTAGTCACAAGAGTTGAAAGTGTGGGGTCATCCTTGAGAACCTGGTTAATTTGCCAAGACCTCCAATTACGTTCATCCAATTGTGTTTTTAGTCTTTCTCTATACTCCCAGGGTCTATCCGACTTCTCCTTGGCAATCCCGGTCATAAGAGCTAGGATTTCAATGCATTTCTGATAACATTCCTGATTGTTAAAGACTTGCCAAGCTACTGTTGAAGCTGTAAGTTCAAAGGCTACCTCAAGTTGAACAAGAAGATCAGCTCTCAGGCCTTGTTTGAAGAACATCTTCAAGACTTCTGAATCAAAAAATATAGTAGACTTTTGTTTTCCAAGCTGTTTTGATCTTGCTCTCACCATTTCCAACCGCGCCACAACGTTTTTGGTATCAAAACAGCTTAGTAACTCAACCGTCTCGGAAGCACTCAGTTTATCGAAACTCTTGACGATTTGACTCGCAACATTTGCTGTGATATCTGTAAAAGTAAACCATGGGTCCTCAAGATGTAACTCTTTACCCATTTTTTTCACCAAAGGAGATGATTGCCAAGTTTTTGAACAGATTTTCAAGCTATCAATTTGGCGGCGATATTGTGCAAAAAAAGCTTCCATGCGCCTTTCTTTTTCTGAAGTTTCCAGATCCCCACCAAGTTTTTCAATGATTTTTCTTACTTCTTTTTCAAATGTTGTTTTTTCTTTTGATCCCACCTCTTCTGGACCGGTATTAGGGTCATGCATTTCATGGGGTGAGATATGGTAATGATAGAGTTGTATGACTTTCTCAGGCTCCAATTCAACTTTGAGAAATTTTCTGATATCATTTCCTCGTATAAAATCAGAGATCAGGTTTTCCAATAAACCTTTAGAATCTGTATCTAATCCGGAGACATTTGTTTCTGATCTGGTGGCACAGGTTATGAATTTTTTTCGAAGCTTCTCATTCACACTTTTTGCAATTTCTTGAGGGTTTACCATGTCTTTCGGAGTCTCTAATTCACTTTCATACCATTCTTCAGCAACACTAGTAGTGGGGGTATTTCTCTTCGATCCTCCCTTCTTCGGTTGTGCCTTCTTTTTTGATCGGTTGACTCGTGATTTTTTCCCCTTTACCACTTCTCCCTCCGATGTTTGAGAGTGCTGCAAATCATCCTCTTTAACTGCGCTGTTACCTTCAACATTTTTTGATCTAGTGGACTCAATAAAGTTTCCTAGAGCCTCTGATGAAACCATAGTAGAAGATCCTGATATCAACGTCGCAGTTTCCTCCCCGGGTTGAGAATGGTAGGAAGCTCTGGAACCTTCTCCCAAATGGATTTTTGGTTGTCTGTGCGCCTTGAGAAGTTTTTTGGGGGTTATCCAGCTTTCTTCGCACATCGGTGGTTTGGTGTCTTCGTGGTTATCGGTCCGTTCTATCTGAGATCTTAGACTTGGAATCGAGCCCGGCTGTTGAACTTCCAAACTCGCGGGAGGTTTTTCCTTTTTGCCATTTTCAAACTTGCGCTGGGTCATAGGAAGCTCTTTACCCCTCAATTGAGGATCCATAGCACTTGAATTGAATAAGAGTGAACGATTTCCAAGCGCAAACATATACATTTACACCACTTTTAGTAAGAAAATGAAAGAATCCAACCACAAGTATGATTTTTTGGCGTCACATGCAGGAATGAAAGGCGCTTACTTAGGTCTATGTTCTGACACAATTTTTTTCCACGAACGGATCGCTTTCAATTCTTGCTCTTTTTTTGCGTCAGTTAGTCCCAAACCTTTGGTGGTGTCATCTACTTTATGTTTTATGGAGTCTGGATTTCTAGTCTCTATTAATTGCAGGCACTTTTTTTGCGGGTCACATAATTCTTTCTGGTTCTTGAGACCCACAACGTCCTGAGACAGCCGCTCTTTGTGACAGATAGCTTCTTCAGAGTCAGTTTTTGGTCCATTTCTCCCTTTCATGCTTTCAATAAAACTCGATGCTTTTTTCCCTTCACTCGTTTCCCTGCGCTCGTAGAAAGATGTCGAAAAAAGATGTTGGTAGAGAAATACGAGCGAAACCATCTTGCGCGAGCGCAATTAAATTGACTTACACGTGGCTATCTTGGATTTCAGCTTGATCAATTCGAGCAGGGGTTTTCTCATGCTTTTTCATCTGTCTACCTGTTGGACTGACACTACTTTTATCAGTAAATAATCATACTCCGTAAGCATGATTGACATCTCAGGTTTAAAACTGCCCATGGTACAAAAAAAAAAAAACAAGACCAACATGGAATGTTTTGGGTTAACCTCTTCAACACCTTGTGCCACTTGAGGTGCTTTGCGTGTGATCGCTTTCTTTGATTTTTTTTCAAAGAGTTCTGGTGCGGTCATCGCATGGTCATGCACCCTTTTACCAAGATGATTAGAAAGGCACAAGTTTAATATTTAGCTCTAGATCTCATCCGAACGTGTGGTAAATGAGGATAAGGCTTGGTTTTCCCTCACTTGGCTTCTGCTGGGGTGTGCTCTTTCCGTTCTTCTCGAGATTCAGGACTCTCTCCAAGCTGACTTATCTGACCTGGGTGGATTGTACGACTCATCACCGGTTCTGAAACCGAGGCTTGCCCATAGGGATATCTTTTACAAAAGACATAATCCGTGACAAAGGGAGGAAGCCATTAACGCAGTTAGTACTTCAAACAACCCCGATCGAGAAAAAAACTCACGCGGTGTCCTGGCTAGTCGGACAAGTGCCATCAATCAATCCTGGCCCTCCAGCTTTCGAAGGCCTACGGCGAGACGTACTGGGAAGTTGTCGCTTGAAGGATCCTTGTTGAGACAGGTCCCGCATATGACCGGTCTGTATGGTTGGAAGATACGGCACAAAACTTACCGTGGGAGCGTGAAGGGGAAATGTGCTCATTAAAAAATTCCCCAACGACCACTTTTGCATATCAATCGGATGAAGGTGAACGAAGACTTCAGATGGCTGTAAACCCGCGGGCATTCCCTCACCATCAATCGCCACTGAATCTTGGGGGAGGTTTGTGTGATGCAAGTGGCCATGGTTGGCATTTTGGTCTATGTTTCCAGGCGAGGCCACTTGGCTTTTTGATATCCGAGTACTAGGACCATAAAACTCTGGCGCGTAACCAGACAAGCGTTGAGAAGGCTCCATCTGCTCGCCATGCAGGTCGTCGCTGAAGCCGACCCCTCGAGTCTGGTTCTCATTGAGGGTCGGGAGAGCCACTTGTGGGTTGCTGCATGAGAGTGCGACCTCTGGCTTCCTGGTTTCGACGTCTTTCATGGCCTCTAAGCTTCTTTTTCTGAGATCACCCAAAATCAAATCACCTTGATGAGTCACACTGGAAGTCATACTGTTCAACTTGGGCAGCTTTTCAAGACTTATCGCAGGTATTGAGAAAACGGCACCCAAGTGGCTCAGACGCAGAAAAAAATGAACGGCAAACATCCTTACAGCCGTGCACTGCCTTCATGTGCCTTTGGACCTGGCGCTTTTATAGATAGACTTAGACCTGCAACTCACCCAAAATCATATATTCTTGCCATCGGTACAATCAAGCTATCTTACCTGTGATAAACTTGTTAAAACTCGCCATTTTTATTTTTTTTTGCTACACAATGGCTGAGACATTTCTGATAAAGTAACTACTGCTGAAAGTCTGACACCAAACTTGATAAAGTCCGATTGGCAACCCCTACCGCTACAGAACTTGGCCCAGCATTGACTTGGCACTTCCAGTGTGCAGACATATTGTAGACATTCCGCAGGCATGACAAGGAAGTGAATGAGACGGCGGTACATATGTTATTACAGTCTTTATAAATACTTTATCTGACCCTAAAAAAGTTGGCATTGATTGACTCACACTGCGTCACTACAAAAACTGATACTTACTTAAAGGGTTGGCCTGGCTCAAGCATAAGAGGATCTGCAGTAGTTAGGGGTTAGGGGTTAGTTCTGTTGTGACCTGAGGGTCACATGGTGTAAACCATACCCTATAGGTACCTACATAGGGGAACACCTGAGAGTACCGGTCAGGTAACCTACACTATTACAAGCGTAACGCTGACATGGACACTGTAAGCGTCGACCTGACGTGCACCAGGCGGTCGACGTCAGCGTTATGCTTGTAGTGCTAGCGGTTAAGGCAGCCCATGCGTGTTGGGTCCGGATCCATTGGATCTGGTCGCTGGTTCAATTCCAGCCCCGACCATCTTTTGGACTACAATAGGTTCTACTTAACTAACTCTAACTTATTCCCTTCATTTGAGGGAATGATTATCAAGTGAAGTCTTTCAAGTCTGCAATATCTTGAAAAAAAAAAAAAAAAGGACTGAAGTGGTCCCCCTCAGCACTGATCAACAACTTCTAGGACTCAGTTTTCCCAGGCAAAGGAACGGTGACATACTTATCTGTTATTCGAACAATTCCAGTTTGATACCAGATAAAGAGTCTAGGGCTGCAACAGGTGTACCAATTTTCGAACAAAACAACAAGATATGTAACAAGTTTCATGCCATCTCAAACCCCTGAAAGATGAAGCACTGTCACCATTACCCTGGGAGTACTCTTACGACTCGTTTACGTATAGAATGTAAAATTCAAATATTTACGTGGATCCTAGGCACATGCGGGTTGGGTGGGCACGCCAGTAAAACAATACCTCCAAGTGGGGTATGCATGGGTAAATCAAGACATAAAGACATGGTCACGCATGGTTTGTCAAGTTGTGCGTTGTACAAGAGGTTCAGATATATCTATTTTTGCTTTCTGACCTGATACCAGGTTCAGTGAGATATGGAATGAAATGGATTGAATTGAATTGGCAAGCTCTCTCTACTCGAAAGTCAATCTAGGGAAAAAAATACAACAAACTAGGAGAAAAAAAGCCACTTTTTCAGATATTGGTATAGAGGCTTGCCAAAAAAAAAAGGTACGTACTTTCTCTTTCCAAATATGAGGAAAGAAAAGTAGGTGTGGAGACTGTGACATATATAAGATAACACTCAGCGAATTGGTTGGATTAATTTGTTTGGGGTAATATCCCGTTGACCGCTCTGGGCTGAACTCTTATAAATTAATCAGATTGAAATCTTGATCGTTACTGAAAGCCAAATACTGAATTCTGGCCGATTGAATATCAAGAGAAACGTTTAGTATTTTGCAGCTTCCCGGCTCCCTTGATAGAGAAGCCAGTGATAGGTTTGCTTGGCATATCTTGACTGTTTTGAGCACTCATGGGTGCACTAGTGATACCAGAATGAGTAAGTGCCGGTCGAGCAAGGTGACTCTCAGCTAGATGAAGTCCCACATTTTTAATCTGCGGTAAGGCGGCCCCAAACACGATCATTTCCCCAAGCTTCACATACGCTTTCAGATAGCCCTAAAAGAAATTTAGGCAAGGGACAGAACTTTGTGTCAAAGAAAATGAAATCTTCCAAGATTGCAGATCATTAATTTTACAAGGCTTACTTGGTCAATCAAACTACAGGCCATACTTTCAATGTCTTGCGCATCAATAGTATCTTCCATAAATATCTTCCTCGCAATCTGCACACATGTCAACGAGCTCAACCTCATCCCAGGCCTTCCATTCCGCAATCCTGCACTGTTTACCCGAGAAAAACAAAAAACAATGATCACTCAATCAGTCTGACTCTGAAAAATATCTCCTAGCTAGATAGAACAGAAAACGCATGAACTGAAATCATCAACTTACGCAATCACAAAAAAGTTTCGCCAACAAATGACCTCCAATTTCTCTCTCAATAGAATATATACCCCTCTGTACCTGAACCATTCCATATTTACATCCAAGGCATGCGCTAACATCGGCCAATTCCCTGTCTGAAAAGGACGAAAGATCATGTTTAGATACCAGTTAACCGTTCCAAATTCGTAGTGAAGAGGATACACGCTTAAAAAAATTAACTCAACTCGAAGTGATTGAACCACTGGACCGAATTGCTCTCGCAACGAGAAATGAACCAAGAGCTCTTGGACGGGTAATATACCCAGTGGTAAAGAGGCCGCGATAAGATATATCAGAATCAACCTGGTCAAGTTTATCGAAGGTTTTGATATCAACAACACTCATCGTGTTTGATGAGCCATTTGAAAAGGAATTCTCACGTACCTACGATTTTTCCAGCTTTCAGTTTTGCACAAGTCGAATGCGATTCTCAACGAGTGCTGAGCCTGAATAAAACAGATCCACGACCTTAAGCTCGAAATAGGGTAATAGGAATTGATTAAACCGATGCTAATAGACACGTACCTCGTGGAGCCTGCGTTGATAAAGAGATAAGCGACCGAGATAGAAATAAAAAGTAACCATTTCTGACTTGGGATAGTGAGTCTCCAATTGATCAATCACATTCGACGTATTCTTTAGCACCGTGTCACATAGCCGCATATTGTTCAACTATGTCCGCATCGAAGTAACATATCACCCGAATGATCAGCCGGTTGTTCTGTTGGAAAACATTGATAGGAAATGGGATTCAGAGGACCACAAGACTGACAAAGAAGTATATTTTGAAAAGACCATTGGCGAGGCTAAAGGCAGCGCGACGCTTACTAGGTTCCTCGGGAGATCTGTTGTAGTTCAGTCCAAAGCAGGTGGTCAGCGACATCTGGGAAGTGAGAGCAAGAGACTTACCGATCAATACACGAGATTCCAAGTGTGGTTGTCATCTGACGAGCCGCTTCACCGGCCTTTTCATTCTTGTTCGACTGTTTAGATCGATCAGCCTGTCGTTGGACATGATAGACTCAGTGAACGGGCTTAAGAGAAGGGAAAATGACAAATGATGACGCGTCTTTGACCGAAAAAGCGCAAAACTGACGGTGATGGCGAGGTTGACCAAGGCGTGAGATAGTAGTTGAATAGGTATCGTAAAAAAAGCCGCATCTGCCCGACGAAAAATGTTGGCAGCAGGACTTGTTTCAAGGAAAAAATAATTAAGGTCAAGATGAAGATCAATTGCAAAGGCTCTCAACGGGACTGTTATCAGATACTGACCTGTAAACATTCAGAAGCAGATCAAAGTTGGCATCGTGCAAGTCAGGTGTTTGAGGTTTATCGCCCTCGTCTATTAGTTCCACCCCGGCAATGTAATGTAGGTAATTCATCACAAAGTCAGCCAAAGTGCGATCTGATCCTAACTGTTTTTCAATACTTCGTTCCCATTGTTCTGGTGTTTGGCTCTATTGACAATCAAAAAAATCACAACCTATGTCAAAAAGAGCATGGAGCTTGTGAGAAAGGGCTAGTGAGAAGCGAACGGACCAAGGGCGTACTATGAGTATCGGTTTAAGTGTTTGAATCAGTTGACGGTCCAGGGGTCGCACCAGGTTGCTGATTGAAGGGTCTTGACGGAGAAGACAATCCGCAAAGCGGGATATAAGTTGGTATACCGATCCATTACCCAGTCCTTGAGGTGTATCCTCTGTTCGTTGCCTTCGTTTCCACATCGCACAACTTCACACTGGTTCTGTGGTTAAGGACAGGGCAAGACACTGACAGGATCTGAGGGGTTGTCAGGGCGACGCATACACTCAGCGGTGAGCCTTTCCATGGGTTTTGTGCCTTTGTCGTCCTAAGCTGCAGCGCCAGTAAAATCCCTCGTGAGAAGACTTTTTGAGCCTTCTACTGTGTGATGTATGGCATTCAACAGGTGCCAACATTTTCTCATCCAATTTTTCTTTTTTTTCTGCTATCACCTCGAATTCGAACACGACAGAAAAGCGTCCCAACAGGAATTCACATAACGAGCTAGGACCAAAACCAGTATGGAACACGCTTTCCATACACTTACCAAAGCGGTCCATTTCAGGGGACTCGCCAAGGTCAGCAAGAGCCATGAGCCGCTAGGTTCGGTCCCTCTAAGTTGGTCTATCAAGGGCGCAGGGCTAACACCTTTTTACGAACCGTTTGGTCTGAATCTTGAACAGTCTAACACCGAAAAGAAATCAACACCAATTCAAAAAAGCCAAAAACTACAGATTGGCATATATCCTACCCAACTTGATATTTTCTCCAAACCCACTTCGACCGTAGGCGAGGGCTCTCAGCAAGAATCTCAACAGAATGATGACGAGGCCGACGAGCATTCATTGGAGAATATTTCAATTGATGATGTGAATCAACTTCGGAAGAAGCATCACATCAGGCTCACACCTACTGTTCTCGATGATCCTTCGATCCCTGATCCCATTGCCTCTTTTCGACAACTTGAAAGGTTTTCGAAACCTACTTCATCGAAATCAAGAGCTCCTAAGGTCCTTGTCACACGAGATTTGATTCGTGAACTGTCTTCCAACATGAAGAGTCGAGGGTGGAATCAACCCACACCAATCCAGATGCAAGCTATTCCTATAATCTTAGCCGTCCTTGAGTCATTTCCAACAATCTTTGATTAATCATATCTTTGAAGAGTGAAGTATCTGCTAAGCCTCACTGACATCAGGTTTTTTTTTTTTTTTTTTCATGCGTCAAATCATAGGGTAGGGACTTGCTAGCACACTCACCTACCGGGTCCGGCAAGACAATTTCCTTCCTACTTCCAATATTAATCTCTCTACCACCATCAACCCAACCTGCGCGCAAGCCTAGGGCGTTGATTATTGAACCGACTCGAGAGTTAGCCCAACAGGTTAACGAAGTGACTCGTGGATTGATGGGTACCGGTAATGGCCCTTCAAAGAACCAGAGTTGGATTGTATCCGTGTTAGGTGAAGAGGAGGAATCAAAGACAGAAAGTTCAACAACACCAAAGATATCAAAGTCTCAAAAACGAAAACGCAAAGGTTCTCATGCTATAGAAGATCAAAAGATTGGAAAAGAAGCAAACGCTGTTTCTCGTTTACCTTCAACAGGATGTGATGTACTAATTAGCACCCCACTCAAATTACTCTATCACATACGAGACTCACCTGAGTCATTATCCGAGATCACCCACCTAGTATTAGACGAAGTAGATCAACTGTTGGATAAGACTAGCTTCCTTGAACAAGTCGACCAAATCCTTGATATTCTACAACATGCCACTACTAATCCTGACCAAGAAGAACGAAGCGTACAAAAAGTCATGATGAGCGCAACGATCTCGAGTGAGGTAGAAGAGCTTAGTAAATCAGTGATGAGCTCAGCTCGTTTTGTTCGTTTACTCATCGGTCAAAAACATGCGGCTCCTAGTATGGTAAAGCAGAGGTTAGATTACGTAGATTCAGAGGCGAGCAAGCTATCACACTTTGTTACATTACTCAAGAATAATAATAGTACCATTAGCAAACTTGAAAAACTTTGCCCACCGGTCCTCATCTTTTGTCAATCGGGCCCACGAGTTGAAGAACTTTCAAAGATCTTAAGACAAGAGTTAAGTGGGACGGTAAGAGCTAGCTGTATTGATTATATTCACGGATCACGTTCAAAAGAAGATAGAGATCGAGTGGTAAAAGAGTTTGAAGATAAATCAATCTGGTTCCTTTGTTGTACGGATATGTTTAGTAGAGGATTAGACTTTAAGGAAGTGAACACAGTCATCTGTTGGGATTTTCCCCAAAGCTCAGATTCATATTTACATCGAATAGGTAAGTTTTTACTCAAAAGTTTTTTCATCAACCCAAAAATATGACCTTTT
>AWVX01023055.1:0-11071 GCA_000500245.1 Cronartium ribicola 11-2
CATGACATAAATTGTCCAAAAGGGTATAAAAAAAACTCCCAGTGGATGATGATAAAGACACTGTTTTTTTGATTATTTTTTTTCTTTAAAAAAGTATCATGAAAGATCAATCTTATTAATACTTCAAACTTTTATCATTTTCAAACTTTTTCTTCTTATTTGGAAGTAAAGGTATTAATTATTATAGATAGACTTATTTAAATTATTTCTTCTCTACAACATCCATAACTTTCATCTATTTGAAAAAAAATAAAAAAATAAGTATAAACATGAAACAAAAGAAGATAGTAAAAGTCATGACCTCATAATAATTTCCCCAATGTCAAGCACAAAAAGTTTTATCTGATTGTCCACAATTGCCCCATTTTTTTTTGATTAATTTTTTTTCTTTGTGTAACAAGAATCTGAGTAATTATAAAATACATATGGACAATATATAAAAGGATACGATACGTATTTACATACAAAGGATGAAGCATCTTTCATCTAATTATGAGGTTACAATAAATACTTTGATCAGAAAATGTTTGCCTTCGGTTCATATCACTTGAGAGTATTTTATCTTACCTTGTCGATGAAAACGAAAAATAATAAAAACATAATGGGAGATCATACGTAGGTAACAGACTTTGGTCGTAGGCGAGCTGGGGAACGTTCCCTGGAAACTGACTAAAAAAAATTCAAAAGAGAAGTAAAATTTGATCAGAACAGGAGATGAGTGAACAAAAAAAAAATCTACTAGACACTTACTGGAAACTTTCGACGTCTCGAAACTTCACTATCTTTGATTTCAGGTCCATATCAGCCGATTCTGATAATGGCGACTTCATGTGGAACTAGTAGTGACACCGCTGTTTCATGCTTCTTAATGGTCACGGTCGAGGTATACTTTTCGATCCTCGACCTCAAATGTGTACATTGGGCATCCCGGCTTCCCAACTGGTTTGATAGCTTCCTTTTAGACAGGATGTCAGAGGTCCAGGCAGAAAGACGCAATATCGTTGAATGTTGATACACGATGTTTGGAGGTACTGTCAAAGTTTTCTTTGGAGTTGCGGTTACAAGCTGTGCTACCTTCGATCTAATCTGCATGGCACTCATACTGCAGTGATCGAAAGACCGATTTGAAGTAAGAATCAAAGATGCAAATGAAGTTGAATGCTGTGGAATGACCGACCTATCGCAACCTTGTACAAAGAGATCTTCTTCATCTTTGAGGTCCAAACTTGATACTGGCTTTACAATTTCCCTTACACTCGCCAAGATTCGCTCGCGAACCACTTCCCCGTTCGAGTCGACAATCACGTTTCCCGATGTAGTAAAGAGTTGATCTCGAGATTAGATTGCCTCAATCTGATCAGAAAACATCTCGAGCGTTATGACTCGAGCAACTTGTTCTTTGTTGGTTTTGGGAATTGGATTCACCCTTGGGTCTATGACAAGTATCAATCTACGGGTTAATCGACTGTGGCTAGGGGCAAATCTATTTGCTTCTTCGATTGAAGGCCTAAAAATGAGAGGCACATAAAGCTTGAATTTGAGTATCGCCAACAATATTTACACAAGCGATCAAGGAATGAAAGAGGTGACATACCAGATTAGGTCAATGTATTTCTCCATTGCTTCAACATCTGTGGCATCAACAACATAACCTTCTTCAGGTTCGATGAGCACTCCGTTCTGCGGCTTTCCTCGTCCGAACATGAGAGCACCTTTGACAACAGGGTTAAAGGTAAGAATTGCCTCCAAAGGTCCCCTACGGAAACATTCTCAAAGTTTCAGGCTAAAATTGATATATAGAGATGTCAAGTTTTTTGAGTTCCTAAACTTACGGGTTAAGTAGATCGTTGGTGTGATATGTTTGCGGTGTAAGATCATCGAGCTTGTGTGCCAACGAGCATCGGTGTCGAACTGAGGATAAGATGACTAGTTCGTATAGAGACCATCGCCGTGTGGGACCAGTCGAGTAGTGAGTTGGCTCGAGAGTTCAAAATGTTCCCAATCGACCCCCAGCCAGCGTTCAGGAAATAGCGTGGCGATAATTCCCACTTCGGTCCTGCAACCGAGGTCAACATCGGATATCAGCCATTACCCGAAGCAGACGAGCTGTGACATGTCATGGAAGTGTCACGTACGAGCCGAACATCGCTGAGAGTTGAACGCCATCTTCAATGAGCTTATTGCCGATCTCAACAGTCAACGGCCCCCCACCAAATCCGACTCTCTTGAGGGTCTTGAGGAATTTTACACTTGAAGGGTCAGACGCGTATTCCTACGAAGAAGGAGGTCCAGAAAAAAAAAACAGATTTAATCCTTGTCCAGATCGTGATGAAGTTAGATTGAGACTCACACCAAGCATCATTGGACTAAAGGCTGCCACCTTGCAACCCAAGGAGCGCATGGCCTCCATAACATTGACCAAATTAGAATTTTTAGTCATACAACGACCATCAAGACCAAGTTCCGGACGAAAAAGTCCAGAGACAGCTGCATCGGAAAGAATGCTAACTAAACCAAAATGAATCCCCATAGCTTTCACAAGATATGACGGAGGAGGAGTAAGCTCTTTGGGATAAAGGTACTCTTATCATTTTTTTATTTTTTATTTAAAAAAAAATCAAAGTGACGTTACATGAAAAGCTGGAAGAACCATAGCCGCCGTAATTTCACCTGTCTAAGAGAATCGAGAATAGCGACTAGCCAACATCTAACCTTGAAAAGTGAATCTGTTGAGGTGAATAGGTTTCGGAAAAGCAGTGGTACCAGACGAATGGAGAATCATCACCGGCGCAGCAAAATTAACCTGATTTGAGATGACCATTGACGCCAGCTGATGAGAAAGATTTGAATTGAAACTGTACTCCGACCCATCAACGAGGCGCGGGAAAAGCGTATGCGCCGAAGGTAATTCGAGCAACTGGATGTGCTGAAAGTCACCTGATTTAAGGACATCAGTTATTTGCTTTCGATTGATCTTCTCTACGAGAGAAATCCTTTCAAGATCTTGGTTTGGCAAAGTAGGGTCAAATTGGACGTAGAGAGTTTTAGATCCCGTAGATTTGATGAGATGAATAATTGCTGCAGTCGAATTTCTGGGTGAGATTGCGAAAAGCTAGGGAAACATAAAAAGACTAATTCACACAAACATATTCAACCAGTCCATCAATAAGACCTAAAAAGTGATTTATTTATTTATTTTCCCACTCACAACACAACCTGCTCTCATGATGCCTAAAAGTGTCGTAAAATAGACCAGAGGGTCACTAGAAGCGATGATGCCGATGACGGTGGCAGTTGTTGACTTTTCAATTT
Source organism: Cronartium ribicola 11-2 (assembly GCA_000500245.1). Taxonomy (NCBI): domain Eukaryota; kingdom Fungi; phylum Basidiomycota; class Pucciniomycetes; order Pucciniales; family Coleosporiaceae; genus Cronartium; species Cronartium ribicola. The sequence goes on from AWVX01023055.1 coordinate 3,313, forward strand.
GAACTTCATTTAGGCTTTGGGCAACTTTGACAAGCGCACTGCCGACTTCGTTCCAAGTAATTATATCATTTACCAAATTTAACTTGGTAGAACCCGCCAAGACCCCAAATGGGTAAGTGGGATTATTGAGAAGGTGAAAATCAATCAATTTGGTAGGTGTCAAATCATGACTAGTAAGATCGGGGGTTTTGAACACAGGAGATGAGGTTTGAAAGGCTTTATAACAAGTAAAAGGTGATGTACCGATAGACATTTTCAATCAAATCAGTGATAAGAGACAAGGATGATGATGATAGAATTAGAAAAATTGAATGTGCAGCTATAAACGGTGAACTTTGCTGAATGAAACAGGCCTATAATGGAAAGGAGGAAAATAACTGAGATGATCACACACGACGAAACATAAAAAATGTCTTCGCAATATTAGGCTCGCCTGAGACTTGTATTTAAGGAAGGAGAGATGGGAGTCAGTATTGGCTAAACACAGCCCTGTCCTACGGCGGCAGGGTGGTCGTCTTCATAGCGATTTTTACAGAGCTGCAATACTTTCGCTGGGTACAAAGGCACCAGGGTGTTCTCGTATAACAGACAAGGTCTGTTTTTTTTTTTTTTACTTACTGTACTAAGAGTAAGGAACTCAGCATGTCATAGTCTCCCCAAATCTACCAAAGAATGAGCTTTGAAATTGAAGATCATCATGGTCTTGCTATCGACCTCATCGCAGGCCACGTAGAGGGCCACGCCCACATTCCTTTTCACGCCGTGTCAAAAAAACCCGGCAAGCCGTTCAAGTTCGAAGAGAGGTTCCCAACCTGTGGCGCGCTGTAGCTACATGTCGATTTACCCGTAAATGCGCTCTGGGTGAACTTTGTATATTCTCACACAATACGTACAATCACCTCCACCTCTGCAAGTCCGGGGAGCGATCCAAAGGAGTGAGTGGTCTTGAGTGAGGAACTCTGCTGTATTCAGCTTTGCACCACACGTCACGGATCAAGCAAGGGGTGTTGCAGTACGAATCCCCACCCAAAGTATTGGCGCGCATCAAATTGCCACAGTTTGCCGCGTGACACTGACCTTTACAGAGATGCTGGATCAGAGGAGGGTACGGTGAGTCTGTGAAGGCGTTGAAATTCGATCACAATCTCACAAGGTTTCTGTTGCTCTTGAACACGTATGGATCCCCAAAGAAATGCCAACACCAATTGCATTAGGAAAATATCCTTTTTTTTTTTTTTTTTTTGTAGTGGTGCCCTTCATTGGCCACCTAAAATTTTCTGCTACAAAGATATTTGAAAGCCATTCCTTTCAGGGTCCTCACTCTATGACAATCGACAATTTCTTTATCACATGAATGTATTCAATTGCCCGTAAGCAATGAACTTAATCAAGAAGCTGTACAAGGTCAAAGATTCAAATATCAGAAGCAATGTGGCGATAAAAAGTGAACAAGGTATCATTCAACTCGATTATTTTACCATCAAAAGGCTAATGACTGCTTAGTTTCAAACTTGAAAGGGAACCTGATCAATTGAAATCGAGTTGACCAATCACGTAGACCTGAGAGCAAATCATACCAAAGTTAAAAGGTACATTTTTACCTACAAATTCTATCTCAGAGACGTGGCTTTGAGGTCTTTGCTTGTATATCAACCCAGTCGCACAAAGTAGTTGTGAACGTATCTCGAAAATGCGGATCCTATATAAAGTGTTTTCGAAGTATGTAATATACGTCAAATCATATTGCTTGTGGACTGTTTGCCGAGTTATACCATTTTTCACAATCAGGAGAGTCAGACAAACCTGTAGAACCCAATGATTTGCTCCCTCAATTGTGACGGTTTTGAGGTTCCCTCCTGGAAAGAGTTCAGCGAGCTGCTCGTCTGAGAAAAGTTCGGGCGGTAAGGCTTCATCCTTCGTTACTCGTACAAATAAGCTGGGGACGTTCTTGGGGTACGTCTCCGGAATTCTCACGGCTGTCGACCGGGGATGATTAGGATGGTTTCAAACCCAATCTAACCACAAAGAATTATTAGAACTAAATAGGACGAGAAAGCTTACCCAATTCTTCTTGGTGGTTCAAGCTACGAGTCTACCACAAGATCATTGGAACATCAGTGAACCTCGTCATTCATTCGGGACGAGCTATACTTTCACATCTTTCACCTACCTTGTACCAGTTCACAGGGCCAACAAATCCGCCGCGTTTAAACTGATCCACGTAGTATTTAGTTTCCTTATCATTTATCTCAGCAGACTCCAGTACATCTTTGGATCTCAACACTCGCTCTCGTAATACCCCTTCAAGCACATACGAAGGCTTGCCAGCCGCGGCTACTGCTGCTACCTGGCGTGCTTTCTCACTGGGTAGACTATTAGCCATATGGCAGTAGACGATGAGCAGAAATGTCTTGACGTATAGCGTGAGCTCCTCGCCCGCTTCGTCCCCCATGAGGTAGAGTTGATAGCTATGAGGGGAAGAGACATACAATGAGTCTGTTTGAAGAAAATGTATTGGATTGGTAAAGTTCTAAAAATTTGTTCAAGAAAATTACTTACCCAAAGTTCGGAAACATGGTGCGCACCACGACCGACCAGTCCATATCGGACATGTTTAGATTAGGATTACCTACCGGAGGGACGCAGATTCTGGATGAAAGTATAAATTTGTCTTAGCTCAATGTGTTTCCCCACATTAGAGTCTTTCTCTTTTATTTCTCTGGGCTTTCCGATCGCCTAGTAGAAGCGCATACACTTACGTCGCCCAGGCCCGAACGCGATGGGGAAAGTAAAGTAAAAAACGGCCACTCAAAACGGCACCCCTGGATGCGTTTCAAAAGTTGAAAGTGAAGGCGTCAATGGTTGAGTAAGGCAAGATCAGATAGTTAAAAATTCCAAGTACGCACCAATCGTGTCCAAGAAGGATGACCTTCTTGACTTGCACATGGTCTAGGATCTCACTTATAGATTCACACATACCGCGATACGTGTAGGCCTCTACTTCGGTTGGTTTGGACTATTTTACAGGTTCAGTTTTGAGGACTGGAAGCCAAATTCAATAAAGACACTCACAGTGCCACCATAACTGCAGAGAAAGAGAGCGGTAGACCCCAGAGATCAGATCCCGACCTGGGGTTGATACTAGTCACCAGCATGTTGAAAGGACTGACCCGAGAAGATCAGGCACAATGACCCGATACCCACGCCGGACAAGTTCTAAAATCTGGTATCGCCAGCCGTATGCTCTAACATCGGTGCTCAAACGGGTACAGAGGTTCAATATTTGAACTTTTGTTTACCAAGAAAGTTCCAGAAGAACCCTCTCAAATCAAGCTAGTCACTCACAAATCGGGCTGCGCAGTCAAAGATACGAAGGTGATCAATCAGACATGTCGATACGGGTGAGTCCGATCACACTTGGAAGTCAAAAGGGTGAATGAATGCGTACAAAACCGTGTAAACACAGTACGACGTCTTTGGAAGCTTCGTTCTGATCGATGTATCCTACGAACCCGTCACCAAAGATAGTCGTCGATGGTCAGTGAGTTGATCATATGAAACCAATCTGCCACTTCGCTGGGGGTGTTCGATTCATCTTTTTCAACTCACTATATTCGTGACTCGATCTGGTTACATGGTGTTTCCAAGTGAAGCTGATCGGATCAGTAGGGTCGATGGGTCTGGACATGTCTGCTTGAATGGTCCTTTGGCTTCAGGATGATTCGGGTTTAGTTCGCTAACAGATGAACTCCCACGGCTTGAAGCACTGAGAGGTTGAACATTTTGTAAAAGAATGGCCCAACTGGGAGTCGAACCCAGGACACTGCTACTCTGATGCAGTGTTCTACCGTTGATCAACTACTAAACAGAAAAAAAAAAAAAACTACTATTGTAAGCCGGTGTCCTGTATGTCTTGGATACAACAACAGAACATTACGACAGTCAAAGTCAAATTTACAGTACGATAGACACGCTTCAGCAAGTCGCCTTTTCGAAATGGAAAAAGGACACCAATTTTGGGAAGTCATTGCGTAAGTTCCTCTTTGATTGCCTCTTCCCCAGCGTTAACCGGTACTGACTCAAAAACACCAAAGGTTCAGCCCAAAAATGGAAGCCAAAAAGGGCCGAGGTGACAGAGGAGGGCTGGAGTCAAGTATATTGTAGTATGCAAGTAGCGCCTTTCACCTCACCAGGAGCGAGGTCGGGCTCAGAAGAAACTCGAGAAGGCTCAGATGGGCGAGAAAAAGAGGGAGCCAAGGAATTTGAGCACTGTCTGGGTAGTTATGCATGGGCCCGTGATCATATTTCAAACAAAAGGACCCCAAGCCTGGATGTATGCCATGTATTCTGTCAGATTTCTTTCCGAGAATCTCTGCAGCTTGTAATATGTACCTCAGCACTCGGGCATTCCTAGGGAATACAATGCTCGCAGACAAAGTAAAACTTGTAAAATTTCTGAATTGTAGATATCAAGAAATACGTATCAATTAATTTGTTTATTAGTTTTAAAAGGCGGGGATAATTTATAAGTTGAGGTTTTTGCTGTCATTGGAGATATAACTATGTGTACAATTCGAGGGTGATGATCACGAAAAAACGAAACAAGTATGATTAGACGACTTTGACGCGTGGATCAGTTCACGAGAAATATGAAGCTCTGGTATGTTCTGTGTATCATGCTCTTGCAAATCAATTTTTGCTTCAGAGCTCGATCCTCCAGTTGGTCATGGGAACTGGTATCTTGATTAACGATGTTCCACTTTCCTAAAAACACATACACCATTTTATCAGCAAGAAAGATCATTGCAAGCTTTCAAGGTCAGGATGGTGACTCACCTTGGTCGCAAGATAAACCACGAAACCGACCAAGAAGGTCGACACGATCACAATTAACATAACACCACCCAGTATGATCATGACGAACTTGATATCATCGCCTCCGAATTGAGGCTTGGCCAAAGTTCCGGGCCGACCAGCGGCGACCGAAGCCAGAAGAACGGGTTGTTGTTTGATCCGCACGTCTTGCACTCCCGCCGCTGCAGGAGCATCCCGATAGAGCGGTGGGGGAGCTGCGGCACTGATGAAACTTGGGTAACGAGTTTCGGCCCAAACCGTTATCTAAAGGGATTTATGGTCAGGAGGAGATTTCGGTCTACGTAAAGAAAGTCAAGACTGACTTGAGCAACCATGACACTGAGTTTGAGGAAGCAGGGATCATCTGGTCGGGCGCGACTGTGTATTCGTTGAGTGAAATCAACAAAGATGTAGGCCAGATCCCTTGGATTCACTGCCCTCATCATTAGCTGTGAAACACAGTGAAAAGTCAAGAATTTAGAAGCGTGTTGTAAGCCATACATTGAGAGATGTATGAGCTATGAGCCTTACATCAACCGTCAAGCTTCTCCGAATTTTCACGTTCTTATGGAATACATCGAGATTGTCGAAGCACTTCTCGATCGTAGCGATGGCCATAACCTGAGGTATCGCACAAAAATTGAAGACACTTTGATTCTTAAGCATTGTCATATACTCCAGCGCATCGGTAGCATGACTTAGTGCGTCCAGCGTCATCTCGCTCAGGGCCCAACGGGCCTTCTGGGCGTTCGCTGGTTCCGTCAACTTCTTCGGGTGATCAACAAACTTGCCCCAAACTTCCTTCGGCCAGAACATTCGGCCGTCATCCACGTCTTCTCGAAAGTCTCGGAGGATGTTGGTTTTTTGAAGTAAGAGGCCCATCGAGTTGCTCAGCTTCAACTGTCGACCGATTCCCGCATCCTCTTTGCCAGACAGACCGAATAATCGGGATAGACCTTCACCTACGATCCCGGCTACATAGTGGCAATAAGAATCAAATGCAGGCATGGTGTCGACCGAAAATACGCCGTTGTTATCTGAAGCCGTGCGTGCGAATTGTGCCATACCGCCACCCATCCGCGCCGTCACTTCAGAGATCACTACACGATATCTGCAAAGACGCAATTGAGGATCTGGATCAGTCAAGATCAGATAAGCCTCTGGTGAAGAAAGGAGAACGAGAGCCTCACGGAGCGTTCAACAGCTGAAATTCTTCAATCACCGAATCGAAACCTAGTAGCAGATGCCGATCCTTGGCATCCGGACCACCTTTTGACGATGAATACAAAATGAATCCCTTCGCCAATAAATCAGGCACATATTTTGATCTAAATGATTGGATTGTCTTGGACATGAAAGCATATCTTACATCCATCAAACTGCCAACCAGGTTGATTCAACTTCTTATGAAAGCTCTTCAGTAAGTTCTCCTTCGTTTTGATATCGATCGTCATATCGTCCTCCACCGTATCCATACCTCTCAAGATAAGATAAAAGATACAGATCTGTGCGAGCAGCCTCTTTCTATAATCAGTATACTTTGATCTCTTCTGATTCATAGATTGATGACTGAATGAACAATAACATAAACGGCTCACCACTCGAGCCAGGTCACCCTCCAACTGTTTAATCACTGCGCTAAAGCTTCTGCTCGTTTGATCTAAGAATGTCCAACATTTTTGCATCGCAGGGTAGTTGATCCGAGAAGCTCTGATGGGAGTTTTCAAGCCGACACATATCAATCACGCGGACCAGACTAACGATACGAACGGAAGCCAGATAGAATACTGACTCCGGGTCATCATCCAAGGTTCTCAAGGGCTCATGCCATACTTTATAATTTATCACTGCCTGTAAACAATCTCACTTAGTACTACTATTCGATGGGGAAGCTAGATTTTCATAGAGAACTTTTCGGACCTTTAGTTCACGAGGGTGAAATAGGGCAAGGAAGAAGATTTCCCGAATGTTGCTCATATGGTCTGAGGTGGAATTGATGGTGGTTGGCTGGCTGGGATGGTATGTAATTCTTAACTTTTGATCGACGAGTCTTGTTGGTATTTATGTATGTAGGATTCGCGGTTTTCGGTTGACCGTCCCAGTTCACTTTTCGATTTTAGACTGCAGACCGATTTACATAATCAGTTAAAATCACGAGACACACATACTGCTAAGTACATATACATACAGTTAAACCCCTCTAAATCCATAAGCCCTTCAAACCCGTAAAGTATGGCTTCCACATTTGTGGTGCGGGCCATACATATGTTTTTTGCCAGGAATCCATAACTCTATGGAATTGGAGGGCTTCTTGAGCAAATCCATAAGCATACTACAGCCCTCAGAACCCGTGGCCGCAGGAGTGCATAGAATGATATGGCTTTAGCAAGTTTTGACTTTACAAAGAAAATTAAAGTCCAAGTGTGAGCAAAACTAGAGAAAAAATAGAGAAAAATAACCAAGAACAAACAAGATTGTTAACAAAAAGTTTGAGAGAATTGTATATACACAGTAGTTGTTTTCTTTTCTGATAATATTCTATAATGGCCTAAGTCTGGGGAAACTTCTCACAAGTGGAACAGGTTAGGTAATGACAAAACATGCTAATATAACCATGAGGCAGTATCAACATAGAGAGAGAGAAAGCTATATACATATCTAAATTGTCAGCCCTGAGCATAAGAATGCCATGGACTAACAAAGTAAATTACAACTCATACTCAGTTTCGAGAGTGAAAACTAAAAAGTTTACTTATCAATCAAGTAATATTATTGCAGAAATGGATTCTACGCGAAAAATAACATATAGTTCACATTTACACTTTGTACTATAGAGTCGTAATACATACTGTAATCACATGTGTAAACATGTTACACTAAAACTAGTACATACACTACTGTAATG
>AWVX01023169.1:0-10568 GCA_000500245.1 Cronartium ribicola 11-2
GTGTATGTAATTTCTATGTAATTTCTGCGTGATCATTGCCTGCGGATCTGAAAAAAAAGTTTTCAAAATCCAAGGTAGGGACATTTATTTTCAGAACAGCTGTAAACAAATCCATTTTAGTTTTTTTTTTCCATTTTTTTTTATTTTTAAAAAGAGGGTTGAGTGGTGATAAAAAGTAAAGTAAAGGAAGTAACAAAAAAAAAAAAAATTCAAGTAAGTGATAATTCATTTTTTTTCATTTTTTTTTTTTATCAAAAAAAATGTCCCAAAAGTAATTAAAAAATGATGATGATGATATATTTCAAGCAAACAAAAAAAGAATAATCAGAGCAAAAGAGATTTTTTTTTTTAAAAAAAATAGTGCAGAAAAAAGCTTTTAAAATTAAAAGAGAGAAAATAGATTGATGAATATAAAAAAAAAAAAAATGCATGAGAAAACTAAAATAAGAGCATACATAACGCTTTATCTCACGTTCAAGAAAAATACATATATATATATATATAATGTTCATGTAGGCATCCTTTTAGTGATACCGACACCTTCCCATATCAATCTACAAAGTTTTTTTTTTTTAGTTCAGATAATATCAATCAATTATTCAACTTTTTTGAAAATAATCTTACAAAAAGGATGATTAAATCACTCACTTTAAACTAAACTCCGTTAAACGTGAAATAACACCCATTCTACCATTGGTTCCCACCCCTTGACCAAGCATGATACCTTCTCTACCACCTGCTATTAAATTATAACTTAACCAAAGATTATGTTGATTTACATTATGATGATTTCCAATTCCTTCATTATTTTTAAGTAAATAAAAAATGATAGATTGTGTAGGTGAATAACCTGGTAGAAAAAAATTTCCTAATACCCATCCAGTAGCCAGAAGTCCAATCACAGTAGTATACATTCGAATATTAGCATTCATCAAATTAAATTCAGGTTTCGTTGGCGTTGGGTTAGGTAAAGTGTTAGGGGTTCCGATATTAATGATCGAGTTGGTGAAGGATGTACTACCGAGTCCAAGTCTTTGAAAATATCCTAACGTAGGTGTGGTAACGAGAGGTGAAGGTGGTGTCGGTGTAGAATTTGACGAGCGATCGTCATTAATGATAACATGCTCACTCGAGCTTGCGATACCTACTCCACCATTCTTCTCCAGACTCTCGAGCATATCCTTAAGGGCTGATGAGTCAATGTTGGCGAGTAATTTTTGTAGGGCTTGTTTTGAATTGGTTTCATCTGTCTCAGATCCATCGGTCTCTTCTGGAACTGATTCTGTCTGGATTGACAAATCTTCCATCTTCGGTCGATATAGGGGTGGAGGTTCCGGGACAGGTTCAGTTTGAGCAAAAGTTGAAGTTAAAGGTATCAGATCAAATGTAGTTGTTTCCGCGTCTTTAAGTTCTATCACCTCTTCTTCGAATTGCAATTGCCTTATTCCTTCACTTGTTTCTCCTGGAGTGGCAGTGTCGCTGCGAGCCTGAAAGTGTTTAACCAAAGAAAACATGGTTACAATAGTCCAGGTTTGAAAAAAAAAAAAAAAGAAAGAAAGAAATTCAAACTTACTCTAAGTGTACGCCTCTTGATCTTGCGAATCCGAATCTCCTCATAAACCTCATCGCCATTATCGTCCATTCGACCGTTACTCGAGAGGCCACCAATTCGCGTCAAAATCTCTTGACCATCCTCCGTCGTATCACTATCATCTCCATCATCATCGTACTCCCCACTAGCAATAACCTTCTTTAACTCCTCCCCAAAGCTCTGGCTAACCGATCCCGCAATACTGGTGGGTCGGCTCCCAATCATACTCGAGCTTTGGTTCATCGCCCTAGATTCATCGAGTTCGTGCTTGACTCGATCGAGCGTCGATTGTAACTCAATATTGGCTTGTTTCTGTTGCTCCAAGATCACCGCCGCATCCTTCAGCATGTCTCGCTCACTTTGAAGCTTCTGCACATGTTCTTCCACCAACTTGCGCTCGTCTTCCCACTATTAGGGAGATCATTCATCACGCCCACCAACACAATCAATCATTAACCTTAATCACTTTCCAATAGATAAATGAATAGAGATTGACTTACTTTGCGAAGATCACTTGTATGCGCCTGAAGAGATATATTGGCGTATCTCAGTTCCTCGTCTCTCGTTCTGAGCATAGACCTCAATTTGTCCAATTCACCTATTGAAAAAAAAAAAAAAATCCGAGCAGAAATTTTCATCAGTAATTTGTCTTCCTCTAAAACCTGATTTAGAAAATTGATTCAAAAAAAATCAAAAAAAAAAAAAATCACTTACTAATACAATCTTCATAATTTTGTTTAATTCTCTGATAATTATCTTGTAATGATCCTAAATCCTTTTGTAATTTACCAACTTCTTCATCTGCATTAGCTAATTGATATCTATATTTACCTTCATTTACTTTTAATTCTTTCTCATTCTTTTTTTTACTACTTAAATCATCTTGTAATTCATCTAATTTCTCTGAAAGTTCTAAAATTTCATTCTCATGAATTTTTTCTATATTGATCATCTTATTTTCTAATTCTTTTGTTTTCATTCTTAATTCTTGACATTCTTGTATTAATTTTGGATAATCTTCTCTCATACTTTCTAAATCAAAATTACCATCTAATCCACCAGGACCTTCAAAAACTCTTGTATAAACTCTCGAATCCCTTTGTTCAGACCGAATTCTTCGCATAAGATTTGTGTGAGCTGGTACAGCTTGGTTAAGCTCTTCCGATTCACTTTCATTCCGGTCATTATATAATCCCTTGTGTCGATTCTGAAAAATTACAGATGACATGTTGCCGATTGTGAGCGGTGGGGGGGATGGCGAATGATCAAGCCTAGGTGGTGAAATGAGATGAGGGTTGTAAGAGGTCGTATCAATTTCATTCCCTAAGGATCCCTCCATCGTTGGATCTGGTTCGTCGCAAGTCAACTGTCGCAGTTGAGCTGCCATTGAGCCGTTCTCAGGCGAATGAGCTTCATCACGCATGGCTCCCACTCGACGATGTTCTCCACTACCCAACTTCCGCCTTCGATTTGGAGGCATCGGCCGTAGCCTTCGTACTTCGCCTGAAAATGGTGATGGACTTGATTTAGCAGATTCGAGACGAGCGGCAGGCAAAGGCTTCTTAAAGCCTGCAGATGTCGAATCAGCCAACGTGGGCTGGAAGGCGGTCTCTTCGGAGGTGGGTGACGTATCCATAATCTCACGCGCTTCTAGTGCATGAATGGTGTTCTCATTCGATGCCTCGAAAGAATCATCTCCCTCGATCGCAAGGTTCCTCGCCACATTTCTTCGATTGAGATGCGCGAGTGAAGCCACAGGAAAATTGTGACCGGCTTCAAGGGGTGATGGCGTAGGAGATGGGGAGTGAGAAGGGGAGGAGGTACCAAAGAAAGTTCTACCATGTTCACCATCACTAGTCGATGGAGATTCGGCTGTTCGAATACGCTGACCAGTTGGTGAACGTGAGGTAGGTCGTTTCTCATGGTCTTCACTCCCAGGAGGACGGATATCTAGGTCGACAACCGAGCTCGAAGGATCGTTTGAGTTCTTGGCAGCTAGTAAGAGTGGCATCACGAAATCATTCCCAATCACTTTATCCGGATCCTCCGCAGCATAGGTTTCAATCTCTCTCAGAGCGTTCTCGGAGAGATATACCGTACTACGAGAACGTTGGAAAGCGGTGAGGATCGATGACAAATTCCTTAGCGTGGTACGCTGTTCGCCCGTCTTTTTGTCCTTTCCGTACCCGAAAGGTTCTAATGCCTGAGCCAATTCAGTGCGTGACACATCATCCTAGAAATTAAGAGATGAACAAGAGTCAAATTAAACATTGGCCCGTTTCAAAACCAACGTGATCTCCCAATGAGATAAGAATCACCTACCCAATCTATTCCAGATGGTGGAGGCGCGAAAAGTGATTTAAGAGAACTCGGTGGAGGAAGAAATGTTACGTCAGATTTCTGATCTGGCGTCAAGGAGGAAGGGAGAGCAGGGCTGGCGGATCTGATCATGACTGGCTCGGCTGAGACTGAGTTCGAAGAAGGGCTGTTCGCCTTGAGGTACGCATTGAATAGCGAGAAAAGATGAAGATATCAGTCTACCGGTGGACCTAACGGTTCAAGAAGATCGAAAGGTTAACATACCAGATGATGTTGAGGTGACAAAGGATCCTTGGAAGCAATTTCAGATGGAGGCGGGGGTTCTGAGTGGCTTGTTTCAAGAGCGGAAATCGATTGACGAGATGCTTCCTCTATCGGTAAAGATTCTGATGCCTGATCTTTTTGCACTTGTGCAATGTTGTCACTCGGGACCTCATCATCTTGCTTTGCTTTTGCCTGATCATTAGAAATGAGAGTCTGATTTTCTTCTGCTTCAATTTCCACCGAATCGTTTTGATGGACTGGTTCACTGTCGTCCGGCCTGATTCGATGATCAATTGATTTTGCTTCGATTTGATCAGGAGATGTAAGACTTTGTTTATCTTCAAATTCAGGTTCCAAAGATAGCTCCTTATCATATATGGCTTCTTCAATTTGCTCAACAGAGGAGGGATGAGCTGAATCTTCTTCTTTGGTATGTTCAATCGATTGATCAGATTCAGTTGAACTTTGGACCGGAAGGAGGGGTTTTGAAGATTCTTCTGAGTTTGCCTCTTCCATTTGTACCTCTGTCCGTAGTACGTCCTCCAAAGCGTGATCGTCCTGAAGTTCTAGAGATTCAGAAGGAGGTAGATCCTGGGGATGGAACGGAATCGTGTGAGTGTACGATTTCAATCGCTTTTGAATTCAAGACACTTACAGATGACATCTTTGAGGGGTGTAGATGGCACGACCGATATAAGCTTGAATTGGTTGAGTGAAGTGTGTGTGTGTGTGTGTGGATGAGGTTAGGTAGGTGTTTGTGATTCGCCACCCAGAAATGTATGCGCAATGAGGTAAACTGTCTGTTTTATTTTATTTTATTTTATTTTTAATTGTACTGCGGTCAAGGCTGAAAAGAATGAAACACGAGTTCTGACTGACCAAGGCTCAGCTAATAGAATTCCGAGGGTGTTTATTTAATTGGATCGAAATAAATTGTTTCCTCATCCGATTTAACCCTTTCACGGCATTCTCACCTAAAACGTCCAACTGACCTTCCATCCCACGTCAGAGTGCCCAGTCCAAGTACAGCTGGCGTATCGCAATCCTCACAAAAGGCTTCAAACCAATCAGTCAAACTAACTCGACTAATCTCTACCATATGCGGTTTTTATCATAGAATCAGTATCGATCAAACATCAGAAAGACTTCTTGATCAATAAAACAAAGAGACGTTATCATTATTTGAATTGTTCTTTAAAGAAAGAGACACTCATACATCTGGAAATGGTGAAAGCAGTTTGGGTGATAAGTTTAAAGTGCTATTGATTTGACATTCCGCACTAGAAAGAAATCTAAAGATGATATAAGTAGAACAACACCACATCTTCCCTATAGTACGTTTCTTATCACAAGAAATAGAAGTATAAAAGGAAGAATAGAAATCATAGTATAATGTTCATAGATTAATGTACTGAGTAGGCTTTAAAGATGAATGAATCGTCTCCTATCCTCCACGTATTTCGTCACATGGGATCGAGTTGTCCAGTATTGCCGTCGACGAATTTGTGTTAACCTCGTATTTTGTCTTCCCTTAATTATTTTTTTTACCTAAAATCTCGTCACTATCCTGTATACCTCCTCTATAGTACACCAAAAAAGTGAGTTAGGGTCTCTGTCACATTGCAGGTTTCGCATGATAATGAGTACGGTTCGGCCTTGATTCTGTGAAGAGATACTTTTTTGTAGTGGGTAATGACCAAATCTTAATTGAAAAATCACCGAGGCCTATATCCCTTTTTCCAAATCATCAAGTGTATCAGCTATCATTTTTTTTTGTTTTTGATTGGCGTTTTGAAAAACAGCAATAGGTTCAGCTCCCCTTCTCATAAAAGGTTTCCCTTGTGTGTCGTAGTAATCCCCTCCCCCCAGGCGCATGGGTAGGTTTGCTCGATCCTCGTCTGAGGATGTCGCGCGTTTAGCTCCTTCATTCGCCAATTCGTTCAATTCGATCCCTTCGTGTCCTGGTGGTCCAATAATAGTGCCGTTGGATGGTTTGCTTGGGATTTACTGTTGTAGTTTCTATAGACTTCTTGCTAAGTATTGGGGAGGTCTTGGTTGCAATGGTTGTACTAGTAAAGTTTAGGACCACCTGATTATCACCAAATAAGGCCGAGAGATTTGAACGCGAATGGTCTTTCCTTTATGGTGTCTCTGAATGTTGACCACGGCTATCCATCCTTAGACCCATGGTCTCCATCTCATAGTTTGATCTCCCTCTTTCAGGCCCATAAGTAACCCTCACTACGACGTTTTCTGTCGCCGCTGCTGCACCTCCTCCTACTTTTGGTATAAAGGATCCATCCGTAAAGATGACACAAGCCTCCCCCCTTTTGATTTTATATATATATCTTTACTCTTTTTGATCTCAACCTCTTCCAGACACACCTAAAACTCTACAAACAGAGACAAGGGCACATAAAAATGCGATTGAGTTCACATCGTTCGCTGCATAAATAGCGACCAGTGAGTTGTTCTTAAAGTGGTTGATTGATGACGATTGAAGCGTGACCTGATGTAGGAAGCTGGCCGGTAGCGAGGTGAGGTTCGATGACCGATATCTCAGACGGATTGACCGAAAAAGACTTGAGGAGAGTCAGTTGTCAAATAAAATTTGACTGTCTCCTTCCACATCAGAGTGATTTATTTATTTAATTCCAGTCAGGTTGCAAGACAGTTTAGCTATCCGCACCATCAAAGTCTGAAGTCGATCAATCGGTTCTCGTCAAATAAAAACACGCGAGGTTCACAGGCCGAAGCGTGAGAGAGCAATCGGTTACCGAGCTGACAGCCAGCCCTTCATAAATGGTCGATGAGGGACACGAAGATCGGTGAGCCGCTTCGATCGTCCATGTTCTCAGATATCATCTCAGTCAAGTTTTAAAAACGTCATCAACTCGAGTTCAAGGTCTGATTGGTCCATCCTCACTTTTTACTGACGGTTGTACTCTCTTATTATCTACTTATTCGACCTCTCCAACTCGATTCGCTAGCAATGGATGACTATTACTTCAAGACAGTCAATTATTCACAATCCTCTTTACTTTCCTTATCTAATCAAGCTTTCCATGGTCTAAAGGAATTGGTTGTCAACCGAACACGTGGTCCATTAATCTTATTGGGTAAGTAGAAGTACTCTCACAAAGTGAGCTATTGAAACAAAACAAAAAATCGAACCATTCTCATTTATTTGACTTTCCTCCTTACTTTGAAAAGCTCGAACGACTATCATTTCGCTAATGGAAAAGATTTCAGTGGGCGAATTAAGAGTTTTAACTAAGGAAGCGATTTATACATTCGGAAAACCTTCTATTCGAGAAGAAAGTCTTTTGAAAACTAGTACGACAAACCAAGTCGACTTACGTTCTGAGATTAGAGTCATCAATGATGCTTTTTGGATTAGAATGTTTATGTTAAGCGATTTAGGTTTCGCAGAATCTTATATGGTAGGAGATATTGAAGTATCAGATTTAGATTCACTTTTTAAGGTATGTTTTGAAGTTCTTATTTTACTTTCTCATAAGTTTACTTGAGTTATTTTTATAATCTTTTGAATTCGAATGCATGATATCTTCATTTTTCAGATGTTCATTTTGAATCGCTCAAATTTATCAGAGATGTCAATGACGACCTCATCAATCTTTTCAGCTATTAACACTCTCATGAATTCAAGATTTATTAATTCAATCTCTAATTCAATCTCCAATATATCAGCTCACTACGATATCTCTAATGAAATGTTTGAAGCCTTTTTATCAAATGATATGACTTACTCTTGCGCTTATTTTCCTGATCAACTCGGTGGTTTAAATGGTGATCTTGAAATCGAAAAGAAAAACAAATCAATCGAATCAAATCAATTAGAACAAGATACACTCGAACAAGCTCAGTACGCTAAACTTGACTTGATCATTCGGAAAGCCAATCTAACGACTGGAGATCGCGTCTTGGAAATTGGCTCGGGTTGGGGTAGCTTGGCCATTCGTGCCGTACAACAAACAGGTTGTCAGGTTGATTCTATTACACTCTCTGTGGAGCAAAAGACTTATGCCGAGCGCCGAATCCGTTCACTTGGACTTGAGAGCTCTATTCGACTTCATCTTCTCGATTACCGGAACTTACCGGAGTCATTTATGGGAACGTTTGATCGTGTGATATCGATAGAGATGATCGAGGCCGTTGGACTAGAGTATCTGGACACTTATTTCTCCATTGTAGAACGTAGTCTCAAGCCAGGTCGAGGTATTGGGGTCTTTCAAGTCATTACTATCCCTGAATCGAGGTTTGAACGGTATCGAAAGTTTGTACTTTTAAATCCCTTGAGAATTTACTGGATTTTTTTTTTTTTGATTTTTTTTTTTTGAATTTTAGAGAAGTAGATTTCATTCGAAAATGGATCTTCCCAGGTGGGATCTTACCCACCGTTACTTTTATGGCTGATGCGATTGCCAAAGGTTCTAAGAATCGACTTATCATCGACTCTATTCAAAACATTGGACCTCGTCAGTTTAAATTCATCTTCCTTCATTAAGGCCATGCAAAGTTCATGTAAACTAACTCGTTGCTATAGATTATGCGCGAACACTCCGTGAGTGGCAACGGAGGTTTGAAGCCACCTTCGATATCACCATCGTTCCAAACTTAATCACCACTTATCCTAACTTGGCTGGGCAACCTAACCAAATTGAAATCTTTCGACGCAAATGGCTCTGTAAGTTCTTTCATTATTTTACGTTTTTCCTAACACTTTCAACATCATTTCCTTGGATTGAAAAAAAAAACCGAGGAGTTCTTGGATGAATGATTCCTTGGACACGATGTGCGAGAAAATCATCGTCCGAGGCCTACTCGTTCTTTTTTTTGATCCAAGGTCAATGGTAGTATAACATTTTTGTGCTCCTTTCTCGCAATGTCATTAATACCGAACCTGTCTCACTTTTTTTTTATAAAAAAAAAAACCCATTTTTGAATTAAAATAGATTATTTCTCATATTGCGCCGCTGGATTTTCGTTACGAGTTTTGGGTGATCATATTTTCACTTTGACACGTGAAGGCAATTTATCATTAACCTAATTTCAATTCAATTCACTTTCCCTTGCTACTCACATTCAAAGCAAGGTTTTATTACATTGTTTGTCAACTTCCTCAAAAAACAAAAAATGTTCAAAACTTTTATTCGTTCGATTAATTTCATAATTTTTTTTTTGGGCAATATGACTACATATTTTGTAAAGTTTGAACAATGGACACTGTGTTAAAGAAAGCATGTACATATCAGCTCATCTGCCTGCCCTACGGAATCCGCGGGCGTCTCCCCGCGAGTATCCGAGATAGGTATCCGAGGGCTCCACCCGGTATTCCAGGTCAATGACCTTTCAGAGCCGATGGTCCTCATCTTATTGATACGTGGTAAACTCAACCCGGGCATCGGCCCGTTTTGGGCACGTCCTCCAAGTTTCCATCAGTCCTCCCCCTTTTGATGCGGCATGGGGTGTGACGCTGTGCCCAAAAGGGTACACTCAAGCCATCAGGTGTACCCTCATCTTGTCTTACAGTCAAATCAACCCGGGCACTGACCCCGTTCTGGGCACGTCCTCAGACCTTTCCTCCCTCACTCCCATCTTGGTGTCGGAGGTGGTGTGAAGCTGTGTCCAACATGGTGCACTACTTATTCAGCTTGACTACTAAGAAAGATTATTGACTACGGTTTCGGTGTGGTCTTCAATGAGCTCATCTAGTAACAGTTCATGCAGCCCGACCTGTCGGGTAGCTTCATTATTAAGTCAGGCAAACTTGCCGAGTATTTAAGCTCAGCCTTGAAAAGGCAAGGAGCTCAACCACGCGACCGTTGACTCCTAAAGCATTTACGCGCTCGAAGAGACCGATATTATGCCCGTCCTCACACTTTTGCCTAGCACCAGCCTCTACTACGAAATCACTTTCCAAGACCCGCTCACAAAGGAGACGAAAAAGACAGACTCACCTACAGATTGTCCTCCGCTCAAGCCATGGCTTCTTGTCATTCACCCCGGTTATGGCGATCTCACTGACGTTAAATCAATCACTGACGATGAAGGATACCTTGAGCGATTCAACATCATCGCTTTCGATGGACGTGATCATGGCAGAACAGAGTGCCCGATTTCTCCTTCTCGTGATTATAATAGCATGGGTGCTGATTTGGCTTTTGCAATGCAAAAGCTCGGTCTTCCACCTGTTGGTCACTCCATATTTCTCCTTGTGTCTTTCTAGATCTCTTTCTTCTAATCTGAACTGAGTTGAAAATATGCTCATACAAATCCTTCCTACCCATCTCGACGGGTTGTTATTTTCTTTTTCTCATCAGGTTAACGTTCTCGCTAGTCAGATTTGGGCTACAGATATCGCCATTAGGCT
>KI567667.1:4796-15033 GCA_000500245.1 Cronartium ribicola 11-2
AATTTAGGTGGTGGTGCTAAAAGGTGAGGATAAAGGGGAGCCATTCTTCCGCAGGGAGGAGAGGTTAATATACCTGGTAATCCCTCATATCACTCAATACTAGGATTGTGTGGTCAGCTTTTGGTCCTGGTCTTATGATGGATTCATTTGTGGTCAAACTGCTAATTTCAAGGCCTATTGTTTTAGGCCTTGTCACCAGTATACATGCTCATAACTTTTGATACTGAGCTTGAGGTTCAGTTGGTTCTGGAAATTTTCGCAAGTCCTGGTATGGGCAGAACTATCAGTTCTGTGAGCAAGGAGAGTGAGGGAGTGACGAGGGCAAAGGCTCGTCGTAACTGGCTTGCTTACGCAGGGAACAACAGAGAGACAGAGAACGAAAAGATGATAAGAACTGATGGAACACGTTAGACAGGAGACTGGTGCGAAGATTAGGACAGATTGAAAGGCTTACTCTGATTTCACTATTCTCAATTTGATGAGAGAAAGGAAATCAGAGTATCTACATCAGAGGTCTATTTAAGGAATTTCTGAACACGTTCGTCTTCCTTAGAAAACAGCTAGCTACACCTGTTCCCCAACACACCCCTACTGAAACCGAACTTATCCCAATCCATCCACTGAATGATGTTTTCCCTTCCGTACCTTGACCGAGAAGACACTCACTGAAACTACACTACTTTACCAGCACACCTCACTGAAACACTGAAACTACGCTTAACCCAAACCGTACTCCATCCCTGAGATCACACTTAACCCAATCCATACTCCATCCCTGAGCTCACATGAGTGACAGCGCGAAGAGGTTGCCTGGAATCATCTTAGGAAAAACAATAAACCAAGACCATCCCATATCTCGACAGGTTCCTGTTACATAAAAGTTATGAAATACTAGAGTACATATGTTCATTCTCAATTTACATTTAGTTACTATATGTAACTATGTCTGTGCCAGTCTTTGGGAAGTCCTCAAGGCTGATACCTCCCCCAAGCACATGATTATTCAACTTGGTGATAAGTAGACACACTCAAAAACCTTTTATATACATACTTTACATTTCTCTTCTCTTCTTTTTTTCTTGAAAATCAGATGGAAGTAGCTTTGTGATCAGGTCAAATCTGAATTCTGTTTAGTGTCTAGTGCTATTTGAAGGGTGCTGATAAATCCAGAAGGGTAATTTTTGTTAAATCTCACTGCCATATAAATTCCATGACAGCAAAGTCAACCCCTGTTATCCAAGATGTAAGTCTATATATAGCTCTACTGGGCAGGCCTTGTTTCAGGCTCTCATTAAAAATTGAGATTATTTGAGGGTTGATGTTTTATAGAGTTTTTTTTTTTTTTTTTAATTGGGAACCTCATTTTGGTCTGAGTACTAATCTCCAGCCAGCGCTATAAACTCATAGTGTGAGCCATGCTTATAGCATAGGCCCCCAAACTCAGTGTCCAACTGATGCTATAAGCAACACTGTGAGTCTATGATTTTTGTTATAGCATCTCACAGATGCTGTAGGCCTCTCCGAGATGCTAGAGCTGTCTAGACCTCTTTGATTCCATCTCCTTTTTCCTTATTTTTGTTTGACTTCTCCACTGCCCAAAACTTCCATACCTTGACATTCTTTCATGCAACCATACATGTTGGCTACCAGCATCTCCAACCCACGCTACAACTTTGAAGCGTAGAAAATAGCAAACGGCTGTGGAAGCCACGCTGGGACTCACATGGAGTAAGTGTAAAAGGACGGTACTTAAGTACATATAAAGTCATTTTTGTACGCTGTAGGTTTACAGCGTCGGCTGGAGAGCCTTCTACTGTTACATAGAAGTTTCATTCCGCCTTTGTTCCACCCCTTTTGGTGAACTCGAATTTTTAACTTCAAAATGGGTTTTTTTTTCTTTTTGGGTAATATAGTTTTTACGAGGTGCAAGTTTAAATCCAGTGAATTTATTTCGTCAATACTCCTCAGCGGCCGGACGTGTAGTCGGACTCCCTATCTCCTGTCTCGATACATACCATCTCACAGAAATCTCTGATCACCCTTTTCCAGCACTTCTTACGAGCCCAGTCACGACCTCATCAGATCTCCCTCTATCCCACCTCACAAATCCACCCATCCCTCTCGTATTCGTCACTGCCGCCATCTATCCACCTAACCCCTTTGAGATCAATTCAAGAGGAGGAATGCCCATCCAACAAAGTCCTTCGCTCTTCACCACCCACCCACTTGCTCACCACCCCAGTCCTTCGTCTTCCGACCCGAGCTCCAAGATGACAGGCGAACCCCTAACTGGCTCGCCACAGAAACGTAAAGCAGCCCCTCTCAATGCGTTCTCGTCTAACGCTGCTCAGGCATCTAGTTCGCCCAATCAGCGCAGGCGCAGGCTCAACAGGGAGAGCCCGGAAAGTGAAAGCACTGGGCCCAAATCGTCCAAAAAGGGGTTGTGGGAAGTGTGGTGGAGGAAGTGGGAAGTGCCGCGCAAGGTGCTTCACTCGAGTATAGGTCCGGATCTCTCTCACAGACCCAATCTTCCGTCTCCTCGCAACCCGTCTATCATACTGGTTAATCGTGTGCTATCCCCGTTTCCGTCTCACCAGGCTTCATCACCCTGCACCGGTACATGGCCAACGGAAATCCGTCCGTGATCGCTATCTATCTTTCGAAGGCGCTCGTGGTCATCTGGTTAGCCGATGTGGCTAGGTTCAGGTCCCGTCGCTTCGCGAGCCTCTACGAGACCCTCCTTGGCTTTCTCATGCGGCCGTCTGAGAAGCATGGATGGAATGGGGTCATCTTCTACCTACTTGGTGTCATCATCAGTCTCTCCACCCTTCCCCTAGGTCTGCCCGTACCCCTATCGTCTTGGTTGGGTGCTTACTGACTGCGGAAAAAGGTTCTCAGACATCAGTGTGCTTTCGATCCTTATTCTTTCTTGGGTCGATACTGCCGCCTCTGTCCTAGGCCGTCTATACGGCTCGCGTACCCTCAGTCTACCCTCGCCTCCGTTTGCGGCCCGGAAATCACTCGCCGGCTTCCTCGGCGCATTCGCCACTGGTACCCTCACCTCCTCCCTCTTTTGGTCGCTATGGGCTCGCTCAGGCGCTATCGGCCCACAAGGCTACAGTTGGGCCGGCGTCTTAGGTGGCCCCGGTGGGAGGGGCTCGGTGGGTGATTACTTGCTTGGTCATCACCTGCCTACGCTTGTGGGCCAGCTCCCAAATCCGCGTTCTAGCCTGGGACTTGCTGGCCTTAGCGTAAGTTGCGGGCTCGTGGGCTCGATAGCGGAGGCAGTAGATGTGTGTGGGTGGGATGACAACCTCATCGTACCTGTCCTTTCGGGCTGGGGCATTTGGGGTATCATGAAACTGTTTGGCTGATCAAACATTTCTCTGGCACTCTTTGTCACCTTAAAGTGCAAACCTAAACCTAATTCAATTAGATCCTGAGGGTGATGAAACGAGATTGAATCTAGATTACGCTTTAAGTTTGGTGGATTAGAAAAGAAGATGGACACCTCAGAGCTCGAGTTGGGGTGCGGTAGTGGGTCATGATGTCAATATTGACTCTTTATCTCGCTTTCTTTTGGATTAATATGACATTTGCACGTATACATCATCTGGAAACATAATTCATATGTGGCTGCCCTCTTGCTGGGTGGCCTTGATATGTGGAGAGATCAGAAAAGAGGTCAAGACTACAAATGCACTCCCTCAACTCACTCTTTGGATGATGACCATGCGAAGGATGGTCGGCATGAGGGTTTGGTTTTTAATATTCACGCTCACACCCGGGGCTGGGCAAGCCCCGGGCTTGTAAGGCATCGGCCCTGAAGCCCTGGCCCCTAGGGCGCCCCGGGCAGCTCCAGAGGGCCTCCACCTAATGCAAGCTGACTCTCTTCGTGGTTTTGGTCATGAGGGTGAGGTGAAGCAAATTGCTCAGACTGAATTTCCTATCATTCTCTCGTCATCAGTATATCAAAACCGAGCCAGAACTTTCTTTCCTCGTTCGCGCATATATGACCGGACTCAAACCTGATTATGCTGCAGCAGCTCAGAACAATGGATTTGACCCTACATTGGGGGCTTACCCAATCAAGTTGGGTGAGGTTGTTGAGATGGTCTTTTTAAATCTTGCTTTGACTGCAAGAGTATCGGAAGCACATCCTTGGCAATACGTTCTTCGCCTTTTTTAACTTGCATTCTAAGACTGATGGAAATCACCTTTACTTGGCTTGCTATAGTCTACACGGTCAAGCTGCGTACGTTGTGGGACATGGCGTAGGGGCATTCAGTGAGAAAGAGGATTGATTGGTGTGCAACTGAAGGAGGTCTTCCGCCCCACATGAATAGATCGTTGGGGCCCGTCGACAATACCGAGTAATCAAAACTGCCCTGTTATCGTCCATGGGCAGCGTACGGCCCGTACAAGAGTAGCCTTGAAGAGAAGATGGAAGGGGAGGAAGGTGGGCGGGTTCTCAACGGAGAAAGGACTGATAAGTCCGGGCGGGTGCAGGTGGGATGCAAGGTATTTGTCGGCATAGTGATACTTAGTGGGGATGATGACCAAAGGGAAGCCGGATGCACAAGTAAGTATATGCATTCCTGCATAAAGTTGCATGGAAGGGATCTTTGGACTTTAAATTGGATGTATCCTCCAGTTCGGCATAAATGATGCCAGCCCGTTGGGGGGCCAGGGCCAGGGCCGGCTCTATGGCCCCACCAGGGGGCCCGGGTGTGAGCGTGAGTTTTTATCAGTAAGTACAACTCAATATTATTTTCAAGCAAGCAGCCCAGCTGGCTACAATATTGAAATAGTGCACTAGTGATGAAATGTTGTTCATAAATCATAGCATACCAGACATTTACTTACCTTCTCAAAAATCACTGAAGGGTAAGACATTTTTGGTAAAATAATTCAAGAAAGTCAGACTATCACAGCTCATTAGCCTATTGGTATAAATGATCTATGTCTTACCATTCTGCACGACTTGCTTGCCTTATGCAGCAAATGTGCACTCTCTATATAGAAAAATCTAGTGAAGGTAGATCATTTGGTATCATCCACAAAGCTTACTATATAATATTTTGAATCAGTCCAATTAAATGAGAGGGAGTGTTGTAAAGGGCGGTCTTTGGTGCAATATGGTGAGACTCTACCAAACCCTTTTATAGCCGGACAAATACTGTAAATACGTTTGTTGTATTGAAGACCAAAACATTTCAAAAAGTTCACAAAATGACAGGAAAGTCAATGTATAGAAGAACTAGATCAACACGCCCTACGATTTTGAATACTTTGATTGAAGCCACTTGAAAATTTCAAATAGCTCATGGTTCAAACCAGCCTTTAGAAAGTAGGAAACTTCCTAAATAACCAGCTGCAAATCCCATAACATTCCTCAAAAGGTTGACAATCAAGACTAAGAAGGGAAGGTAGGGGAAAAAAAGCACCCCAGTTTCACAGGTAAAGGTGTCTTCTTGTCTGTGTATGACAGCAACATGATAAGAAAAAAAAAAAAAAAAAAGGGTCAGAAGAATGATTCACCGTACATAGCTTGTCTATCCGAAATAAAAAGTCATGAGATCTGACCTAGAGATACGCCATCTCTTATCGGGCCCTTGGACTAATTCAAGACGAACAAGCATCCGAAGCGCAATGTGCTTAGATTTGTAGACGATGCGAGAATTCATGTGCTCAGTAAGATCTACAAAAAGAAGTTTTAATAAAAACTCTGTCATCTTGCGACAGTAAAAGCATATGGGAACCTCTTGCGCACCGATGGTAACCTGAGTTTTGTCCTCGTTGAACATGACCGCATGAAACTCGATATTCTGGTTAATGGTCTGGAGACGACTGTAGAACAACTCATCTTGTATCAGACCCAGAGCCAGGCGGCACTCAAGACAAATCACAAAGACTTAACAGTAACTTATACATTCCCTTTACGGCCTCCCTACTGTTTGGGCCCTTGGGTACTACAACCATGGGATGCTGCAAAATAGCATCATGCGTGAAATATCTGTTGAGAAAAAAATAAAAAAATGAGTTCAGGACGGCATTAATAGTCAACTTTCATGCTTATTTCTACTTCAGATTGATGGTAGGGATTGGTTGGGCCCGGTCACTGACTTTTCCACATTGGCAGCAAGGGTAGATGCTTTTAAAGGCTCAGTCACCGAGCGTACAACGTCTCGAATCTAGATCATACAAGGTGAAAAATCAGTTAGCGATCTGTCTGGATGTGGTTGTTATTCGCGGACTTTTGCTGAGCGAAGATTTACAAACCTCCACCACCGGGTTATCCATGATGAAATGTAGGAGGTAAACAACAGTGTCACGTCAACTGTAGGCTAAATTTGGCAGCTGAACTTCTGAAGCAGGGGGGAGAGGGAGTGAACTGGGTTGAAGCAAAGAGGCACCAAGAGGCGTCAAAAGGTGTTTGAAAAAAAAAAAAAAATCCAAAAATTTAAAAAAAAATTAAGTTCCATGGCGACGTCGAGCCGGTCGAAGTATAGGGGCGTCTACGATTAATGCTCCGATCGTGAGCGT
Organism: Cronartium ribicola 11-2; assembly: GCA_000500245.1. NCBI lineage: Eukaryota > Fungi > Basidiomycota > Pucciniomycetes > Pucciniales > Coleosporiaceae > Cronartium > Cronartium ribicola. The sequence goes on from KI567667.1 coordinate 11,343, forward strand.
TCTCGGGGAGAGCATACTGCCCAAACTCAAGGAAGTCTTGCTCAGGCTCAAACTTCAAAATCTCGTGCGATCAATCAGCCGGTCGGAGTTCAGCCACAGGATGTACGATAGGGGGTTCTTTGACCCAGGGAACTTAACATGTCTCACCACAGCACGAGATCCATTATTATACACTGGTCTCCCTCGGGGCCCAAGCTTTGCAGAAGCTCCGGAGTTCGTTTCCTCCTACGGAGCTCTGGAAAAGCTTCGTAGGAGCTTCTGGACACCTGAAGCTCCCGAAGGCCTTTTCCTGACATCGGTCGGAGCTTCTCCACCCCTGGAGCTCCACGTGACCTTTTGAGGAGCTCTTGCGGGTGTCACCGCCCCCCGAAAGCGTCAGCCCATGCCCTCGGGTATGAGGCTACACTGCCCAGCAGCCTGGATCGTTCGCGATCCTTTGTGATTAAACTTGATCGTTTGCATTCTAATGGTGCAATCAGCAAGGACGGTGTTGGGTCCTCGGAAACCAAGAATCACATGTGTTCTCCACTTTGGCAAGTGGGGGCTCGCACCGGCTGGATCCTGGGGTTTCCAATGACCAAACATATGGCTTATCTTCACCCCCGTGATTGGTCCCATGACAAAGGTGCTGAAGCAGGTTTGGAAGCCCACCCTGTTTCAACCTCGTGGGATCGGTCACACAGGTTTGATCGTAGTTTGCCACCATTCAGAAACACCAGTGTAATCTTGCACTGAGCAAAGTGAGTCGTGCCTGGGAGGTCCTGGGCCTATATAAACTGGTGCACTGGCTGCTGCCAGTGTCTGAATCACTGCACACTCCCACATTCTCTTCAAGGTCAACTTCTGAGAAGAAGAAAATCACCTTATACAAAACTCAAATACATCACCAACACATATTCCCATTCTGGATATGTTTGGATCTAGGGCAGCAGGAATAACAGGAAGACCAGGAGATCATGGCGAGTTTCTTGGCACATGCTGGCATGGACTCCTCTTGCTTACACATCCATTGGGGTTTGGCTGGGGTGGAATCACAGAAAGAAAAGAGCGGGTGGATCACTTAGGAGATGTGACATACAGGTGCAGGTTGTGTTCCTGCCACTGTCAAACTCCAATGTCCAAGAGGCATCGGCAGAGCCGGAAGAGGGTTAAACTTCCACTGACAAGAAGAAGAGTTGTCAATGAGAGTATGGTGCTTAGTTAAGCTGCCCTCATCCTAGGAAATCTGCAGGGATTGTTGTATCCATGGAGCCCTGAAAATTCTTGAGAGATTTGAATAAAAGAAACTTTGGCACTGTAAACACCCCCACTACCTCAAATTGAACCACCTTCAATATCCAAGTCCTCTTTTACTGGAGTACTGACAAGCTTTGAGCACACTTCAAACACCAAACACCAAAGTCTTCCAATGATTTGACACAAGGGACCCTGTTACAACTGAGTCAACCACTAAAGGTAAGTTTGAACACCTGAAACCCCACCTTTAACCAGCTCCCAAGCTTTTGTTACACTACCTTTCACCTCCAAACACGCTCAAGTATACTCCAGGTCCTGGATATCAAGTTGACTGCTTCACCTACACACCTTATACTCTGTTAAAGTGTACATAACACCTTGTATCACCTGTGGTTTCCGTGCAAGCCTTGATTTACCTCCAAACCTGGCTTTACCTCTTCTAATGACCACCAATGACTGCCTCAAAGCTTCCTGATTCCAACAGTATGCAGTAGTTCCTACCCTGAAAAGTACTGACAAAGCAACCCACCTATGCCTTGACAACAAACTCAACTCCATGGATGTAACTTGTTTTCTTCAAGGGTGTGCTTCTGAACAGTCTTTTGTTTGAGCTGTTGGAGAACTTGGTGCCTCATCAAGACTTGAGGCATGGGGTCGGAGTTTTGAAGTTGAATCAAAACTGGGAGGGTGAGGATGATCAAGAGTGGTTTGGTGGGTTGGGAAGGGGTGACACAGTTTTAAGTAGGACTGCTGGTCTAATTAAACCAGTGGGGAAGATTATGTCAAATGGATTTTTTGGAGCAAGACTTGGACAGGTTGCCCAAAGCTCCAGGGTTCCATGAAGACTTTAATATTTTTTAAAAAAGTCCTGAAAGTGTTTCACAGTGTCCATAGCTCATACCACCCACATTGGGGGCACTCTAACCACTTGCATCTAGGGTCAGATTTGGTTTTCCCCCCAAAAAATCAGCTCAAACTCATGTTTAGCCTAAGGATGGTCTGCACATGTGGCACTCTCCCCCAACATATCTCTTAACAAATATGTCAGTTTCCCTCATCCTATGGCTTATGTTGATACTCAATTGACAAACAATAAATGATACATGTCTTACCACCAAAACACAGTCAACATACCCCAAAATACAGGGGAGAAAATAATTCTATAGATACTCCCACCCCGCACCTCCATGATTCTTTCCTCATCTGTGGAAAGAATCGTGAGTACCTCAACCCTTTCATTTAACAAATCTTACTCATCCCAATCCTAATAAAGAAACATCTAAATTAAACATTTCCCTATTATGATTCACTTTTTTCTCTCATTCAGCTGTCCATTTTTACACAGATCACAATCACAATAGCTTACTTAGACCTCCTTCAATTTGTTCTTACCATGCCAACTTTAGGTACATATCCATTATCTCTTTCATATCATTCATAGTTCAAACCTCAATGTTCTCCAACATCTTTTTCTTTTCATTAGGTTAGAATCCATATCTTAACAGGGAAGGAGAGGAGAGACAGCTTATTCAATATACTCACTCATATCATCAGGTGTACAGTGTTCTCAGACATCTTCAGCTTACCCCTCACCCCTTGTGAGGATGAGTTGAGGCTGAGTGAGATGGGTAGTGGATTAGTTGAGTAAAATATGAGGCTGATTTACTCCCTTGTGCTAACATCTTTGTTCATTTCATGTGCTGGGATTCATGAGGGATACTTTTGTGACCAAAATGAAAAGCTCAGAGAGCCCCCAACGCTGGTGGCATGAGTTATGGACACCATGATTCCTGGACCACTCTCTGGGCACAGACCTGTGAGGTTTGAAACCTGTAAATACAATAAAAAGTGGGTTGCTTTTTCAGGTAACTTGCAGACTGAGCATAATTTCAATTTGACAAGCTTGAATCAGAATAAGTTTGCATTTTTTTTTTCAAGGAAAAAAGTGATCTGGGTTGCATTGTAAAATACATTATTGGAACAAGGTGAAAGTGAGGGAGACTAGTACACTTACACTGATTTGGGAAAATGATGTGTCAATCTAAATTTGAAATCCAAAATTTGGAATTTGTTTTCAACATATTTGTATTCAACCCCTACTTGGTGTTAGCATCCCTCCTGTTATGGATCAAGAGGGTTTACAGGAGGCACATGGCTTCACCAAAGCTACATGTATACACATGGAGGCACTACAAATATTTTCACTTATTCCTAAGGGAAAAATGGCCCCTGCAGAATATTTTTCCCACCCTATATTCCTCCCCAGAATAATGCATGCTAAATCATTAGACAATCAAAATGAAGACCCAGCTGGATAGTAAATCTCAGCCTTTTTTTCTTCCTCCTGAGCCTACTCAGTTTGGATGAGCCCCAAACCTGGACCCTGGCACTGTGTCAGCCTAGATCTAAAACAATTATAGTGATTTTCACGAAATTGGGATCTAGCTACTATGGC
>KI567668.1:260-15186 GCA_000500245.1 Cronartium ribicola 11-2
TTTTTCAAGATTTTAGGATGGCTTTTGGATTGAAGTTTGGATCATTAGAAAATCTTGCTTCCTAAAGATTGATCTGTATGTAACCTACCTCACTGAGGGCTTCAAATTCAAGACAACAAGTGTATACCTCATATTTAGATACAAGAGGTGCGGGTGCGTGAAAGAACCCCCCTCCCAAAAAAAAAAAAAATATGGTCAAAATTCCAAACCTTAATTACTACCCACAGGAACAACTTTAGCACAAGTCCCTTGCTTTCAGCCTAGGACTCATCCGACAAATGAAACAAGGTGTCACAAACTTGGTCAAGTTAGCTGCTGTAATATCAAAATCTTGGACTACTGGTGCACCACCCAACAGGTTCCATGCAATTACTGCACTGTAAAACAAAGTTTCCTTGGATGATAAAAAAAAATCATCTTGGAAGAACATTCAGGATTGCCTTGGACATGCTTTCTGAGGAACAATCTAAGGCTCTCTTTTGGACCTGATGAAACCCTTGGATCCATCGCCTTCGAGCTAATATGGTGACTAGTGTCATAACGTAAGAGGCTCCACCACATCAATTTTTTTTTTATTGTCAATCTGACACCGCACCGCGGGGTTAATTTCCAACAAGAACAAAAACAAAACAAAAAAACATGAAAAGGAAGAAAAAAAGATTCAGTCAATCTTATTTTTTTGAAATGCCATTGACACAGGTGTTTCCAAGAAATGTTCTTGGATCCTAAATTGAATGAGTTTTTGGACCCCGGCAAAAAATTCTGGTTTTTGACACACAAGCCACTATATCCAAGGACTGCTTGGATTTCACAATCCGAAGAAATCCTGTTGGCGGTGCTGCAGAGGATATGTAGCCCACCCATCTTCTCCACCTCACACAACCCTCCATGACTGAGGTTTACTGTCAAACCAAAAAAAGGTTGTTTCAGATAAAGATCCCATCTCTACGTCGTGACAGTCAATGGCACGTGGCGCCAATTAACACTCAAATACAATAGTCCTCCCAGCCTCGTATATCAACGCATCCCCAATATTCTATAGTTGCTGTGTCCTTCCGACTCCAACTTCACCCTCCAAACCCAGTGTCTTTTACTCCCGCTTGTAGGCTACTAATAAGCCCAGTGCCGTTTTTACTCTTATAGAGGTGGTAACGCACTATAAAATCTGCAATTTTGAAAAAAAAAAACCCAGTGTCCAATTCACTCCCAACATGACCACCCTCAAACATGATACAAACATACATTCATACGCCTCAAGAGATGCGAGAGTTTTACAGATAAAAGGAGCTGTCTACTACACTATACTATAGAAAAATGAGTGAGAAAAAGCTAATGACTGAACAACACCTACTCACACATTCACACCACCACAAATAAGAAGAAGATAAAATGTATCAGGTAAAGAACTTCTCAAGCTAGACAAACCAACTGACAGCAGAAACAAGTATATCAAACGCTGTAAAAAGGTTTCTTTGAAAGAGAGAAGAAAAAAAAATACCACACAAAGAGAGACTCGGTTGCAACGAAATATTGATCAAGTCAGATATCCAATCTCTGAAGACCTTCGCTCGAACCCAGCCCCAATCCTTGATCCTGAGGTATATCCTAAAGGCATCGAATGATCCCATTGTCCTTCGCCACCCAACTCGTCGTCCATGCCTCTGTACCCAAAACTCGTGAACGAGTCCGGGAGCGCAGTCTGCCACACGGTCTCGTCGTCATCACCCGCCATAGGTGCCAAAGATGACCCGGAAGTGTTACGAGAGAAGGTAAAGTGTCTAAAGGCATCCGTCCCTCCTCGTCGGTCCACCGAGCTGCGGCGAGAGTGAGCGCCATGTGCAAAAAGCTTTGATGACGACGGCACCTGCCGCTGCGAGAGTTCTGTATCGGACTCGACCCGAGGCCTGAACGGGGGCCTCAGTCGGCGATTGACGAGCGCTGTCCAATTGATAGTGCGGAAAAAGCCGTGATCTTTGGCTTCCTCTGCTCCCGCCTGACTTCCCAAACGTTTTGCGGGATCGCGTTCAAGAAGCTGTTGTAGTGCATCAATTTTAGGCACAAAGACATCTTCCTTGAACGCAGCCGAAATAAAGAAACGTACGCGTAGAATGATCTCTCGGGTCATTTGGTCCACTCCGCGCTTTGGGATTTTGGCAGATATATCGGACTCAAGTATCAAGCTATTAAGAGATGCCATGACATACCATTAGCTCGAGCTCGTTTCCCAGCACCAAAAAACACCCTGGCTCTTGCCCACGCTTACCTATACTTTGTGACTCGATTCTCACTAAAGAATGGCGTCCAACCAACTGTCATCTAGGCCAGAAAAAAAAGCCGACATGAGAAAATGTCGATGACGATTAACAAGAGGCAAAAACTATACTCCAACCTACTTCAAAAATCAATACTCCAAGTGACCAAAAGTCTACAGCCCGGGTATATCCCTGCTCCATCTGTACCAGCCAGTAATCAATAATGTAAGTAAAAGAAAGAGAGAGAGAGAGAGACCGCAAAAAGGAAAAGAAGAAAAGCTGCTGACCAAGATTTCAGGCGCGATATATTCGGTAGTCCCACAAAACGTGCGCGTCGATGAATCGGCCTTCATATCCAGCTTACTCAGTCCAAAGTCACAGAGTGCGACGTGACCAGTTGCGTCCAACAAACAATTCTCCGGCTATCCATATTTCGTTTAAAACATCATCAGTCTGCCCATAAATTTTAAGAGAGAGATGAACATGATGGTGAATGTGGCTTACCTTCAAGTCTCGATAGATGATATCCATCGAGTGTAAAAAGCTCAATCCTGATAAAATCTCAGCCGTGTAAAATACCACCTACCCCACAGTATCCCGTCAGTCAATTAGTCCTACACTCCCCCCAAACAATGAATCTATAATGACCACTCACCCAGGGTTCCGGGAACCGGCCGCCGTAGCGTTGCATGTACGACATTAGTTCTCCGCCAGGTTTAAGGTCCATCACCAGATGTAATGCGTGAGTAGTCTGGAATGAGAACTTGAGTCCGACCAGAAAGGGACTCGAGCGTGTCTTGACGAGGATAGCGCGCTCGGAGAGAACGTGTCGAAGCGTCTGTTTGCCATCACGAAGGATGCGTTGCTTGTCTAACACTTTCATCGCATAGACCCGTCGGGTATCCTTCTTGCGAACTCGGACTGTTGGTGTTATGTATTGACCCAACTTGAAATGTGAGTTTCAAAGACTCGAGAAGGAGGCGATGAAATGGGACACGTAATGATAAAAGGTGCCACAAAAAGTGAACTCGACTCAACAGACTTGTCCATATGACCCTTCGCCGATCAATCTGAGTACCTCAAACTGCTCCAGTCCGACCCTACCGCTACCACTTGAGTGCGTACGTCCGAATTCAATCTTGGCTTTTACCGCCCCACAGCACCTTTCTCCAGCAGCATCCCAAAGATCGATCCATTCTTCCAATACCCCTCCGCCAATCTCGAGATCAATTATCGTCCCACCCAAGAACCCACCATCGCTCTCAGCAGCTGAACGGTCATAAATTGAGATGAACAAACTCGATGATGGCTCAAGGATGTCAAAGGTAGCCGTGTGATTCCAAACAGGCTCTTCAGCCGATGACGTAGGCGTCCTCGACCGACTCGTCGAGCTCGCATACAGCCTACTCCCTGGCCTGCTAATCTCCGGCTCAGGAGCGGTGACCAAGGGAGAACCTGAGCGAGAGGCGTGAATCGGACTCTTTGAGCCATCTGCAGCTCGTTTGAATCCCCTCCACCTAGGAAGTCGTTTGAGGTTGTTGGACCCATTTTCGGGCTGCGCCCCCAGCGCGTCTTCGGTCACAGACTCTGTCTGATCAAACTCGAGTACGGCATAAGGTCTCACAGAATCAGAGCGCTCGGGGTCGATTTCGAGATCGCGGGCGCTAAAGAGAGTGATAGTGAGCTGTTGGTCGGGCTGGACTGATGCCTCGGGCCATAAACGGGGTGATGAAGCGGGTTGAGAAGTCTCTTCTGGTGGTGAGCTCGTTGAGGAGTTTTGAGTGTGGAGCGGTGCCGGCTTTGATTTGGCAGGCGATGGCGAAGGAGTTGAGTGTTGATGGAGGTCGGATGGGGAAGTTTCGGGCAAGGGTGTGTTTGGTTGAGGGTGTGAAGTGTGATCTGGGTGAATAGGATCGAAGAAGGGTGAGATAAGTGGGCATAAATAGCGTGAGAAGAGCAAGCTAAAGATAGAACAATGTGAACACACCGGAGAAGTGGGGGGTAGACGTGAGTGGAGAATGGGCAAAGGGTTTGAGGTTGAGATAGTCATGGTTTGGGTAGGAATCTGCACCAGAGGGAGTGAGAACGAATGGTGAGGGGGTGTCAAGGGCGGTGAACTCATCGAATGGGATCGAAGGTCGTTGCTGTTGGACTTGAATACGCTCGCGCATGTGCTCCTGCATCTGAGCAGTGGCCATGGTCGAATTAGAGGGCAAGAAAAGCAGTTGAAGGAGAAGGGACAGGACGAAAGGAAGTGGTTGAGAGTGGAGACGAATAAAATTGTAGAGAGAGAGAACAAAAACTGTGTACATATGTAAATTCAAAGTTTCACTTGAAATTCTTTTTGGCGCCATTTAAATATGTATCACTCTCACCTCGTCCACTTGACCACCCACTTCCCCTCACAACCCGGGTCCCCATCATCATCAGCCTATAGACACTTACTTCCATTCACTCTCCCATCTCAACTCTGGATCTCCTCTTCCACTCATCAGGTACCCAACTGGTTCAGTGGTGCAAACTGGGACAATTTGACAGAACCCCATGGGGCAAAACTATTGATCAAGCCATCTGCACTCTCGAGGTTTCACAGAATCACTCTTCCAATTCTTGGGGCTATGTAATCCATATTGCATTCAAAGAGTCCGGATTGGATGCTCAATTCGCCGCTCTTTGGCCAAAAGCTTTCCTCTTTTCAACGATCAAACTCTCACCGGGCTCTACGTCCTGCTACCATCATCTTGCAGGACTGTGATATGGCAGTAGACCGATCAATGCCCGGAACATATCAGTATCCCCTGATCAGCTTAACTGACCCCTTTTCAAGGACAAACACAAAATCCACTGGAGACCTCGGAGAGCTCCTAGGAAGTTACATTTTCTCTTTGGATGGGCAGTTTTTTTGCCAAACAAAAAAAACCAAAACAAGAAACATTCTGGCTCTAATTTCACGTAACACAATGGAAAAAGTATCAAAGATTTTAGAGTTTTTCTCCAATCAGAAACTCAACATCCAAAACATTGACTATTTGTGTAGGGATGGCTCATGAACTGACTGACTTTACTGACTTTCTAAGTCTAAAAGGGTTCAGGATCTTGAAGCATGAGCCTACAGGGTTCAACATTCTTAGAAGCTAATTTATGTTGTATGAGGCCTGTCATGCCATGACTGCAGATGCTCAAAAGGTTGATTGAACATTAAGTGGTGAGATTGGGTCAGAAAACATAGGATCTCACAAGATACATGAGCTTTTTTTGAAGGACTTTGACCCTACTTTTGCTCTAGTAGCACAAGACACCAGGAAATTAAATGCTTTCAATTTTAGGTTTGACTTTTGATTTGACAAGGCCAATTTTCTAAAGACAATTTTGACTCCAACTGAATAATGATGCAGCAAATGCTAAATAAACGCTGAGTCAACATTTGATGTAGAGAAACGTGGAAGATAAGGTTTGATGAAGTGTAGGCAAGGATGAATATGATAGGAAACTCGATGCCGGATATGTGATGGGCGTGGGGAGAGTGAACTATATATACATTGTTGATCTGGTTATAAGCATGATCATGTAAGAGCATACTTTGTGTTAGTGTAGTCATGTAAGTGATTAGGTAGTGTCAATACTACTGAACTAGGTGCAGTCACAGCCCCTGTCTAGTGGTCACTTGCAGGCCAGAACACACTGTGGAAAAACATCAGACAGTCCCTTTGGGAGTCCCTGCCGCTTTAATCACGGCAAAAGACCTGAAGTCCGCGTGAAGGGGTGCGGTTGAGCGTTCACCAGCAGCACCCAAGAATTCCTGATGAGATGAATACGGGAGAATCTGAATTCACGTATTGGATGCGCGAGGAGTGACCGCCCAGGGCCCGGTCGCCCTGTCTCGGCAAGAACAGGGCAAGAATGGCCGTGTCACTCACGAGCCAGGGTCTGCCCAAGCTTTAACCTCATCATCCCCAAAAACCCTTCGGCGGTGTACACACTCCGCAATGCGCCACCATGCTCTGACATATCATCAAGTCTCCTTTTCAATTATCCTTCCACACGACATCAGCCTCTTTCAGCGTGAAGAGTTTGACGTCCTACATCTGACACTTGTAACTATTGAATTAGTTTACTATATCCTAGATATGGATATCTCGACAGTTCCTTATTACGTTCTTTAAAGTTGGCGAAAGTTGCACCGTTCTTCGGCAAAGGTGAGGGCAAAGATTTCTCTGCGAAGAAATTCTTAGCCCTCAGGCGAGGAAGCAGATTTTACCCGTAAGTCCCTCTGGTGACCTACCGAGGCTTCAACTAGTCGAATGAAAGATTGTCACCACCGAGGAAGTTTGTTAAGTTAGCAAACAATTTTCGTATCCTCCCGAACGTGGTATTCCACTAGGTCGTCAATTAATGGGGACATCAACCTCAAGCCATAGGAAATGAAACCCTGACCGTGAACAAAGTCGGATATGTGGGCATACATACTTTGAGTGGCGAAGCAAACTGCAGGTACTGGGAATGCATTAACCATTGAAGCCGCGGTTACGCCTCCTGCTGTAGATCTTGCCACGAAACAGACTCATTTTGCCCGAGTAGAAAAGGTTTAGCTTGCCATCTGCAATGAGCGTTTTGACCCATAATTAGCGCTTTTGCACCGCAAATGGATCTCGAGGCTAAAAGTCGATGAACGTTTCCAACCTTCGGTGTCTTCTGCTTGCGGTGGATGTCCAACGAATTACCTAGCCAACATTCTAACGAGCTAAAAGCTACCACGGTTTGTACGCGCTTTACCCCAAAAGCGGTGAGCCCAGTCCTTGACGTGATCCTTTCCACACCCAGTCAATCTGTCAATGTACCCTGCGTCAACACATCCTACAGCGATATGGTGTGGGTGTCAGTAAGCACGAAGCTATCTTGATGTTAAGACGTGCGAATCGGGGTATATATAAATACCGCACTAGCTATTTCGTCTATCCCTGTTCCTCTTCACAATCCTGTTTCTTTTTTCTTCAAGCCTTCAGACTTGCTGCGAGTGTTCTACTTGAGTCAGATACATCTACACCTAATCTCCTTTTTCGAAATTTTCAATTGATATAGAATTTTCATCGCATCCAAATACTTACGCGAACCATCCAACATGCATTTGACATCTGCTTTCATTATGTGTGCGTTATTCTTGACGGGCGCGGTTGTATCGGTTCCGATGTCCGATCCAGCCGAGGTTTCTCTCCACCCCGTCAACTTACCTCGCTCTACCGACCAGCAAGAACCCGGTACACCTGGAAAGTCTTCTAACACCGGCCCACCCATCTCGCCAGATCTCAACCCATCCTATTGGTCAGATTTCACCAAGAAGATTAAACCTTCGCAGCCTATCCGAGGCAGCAAACTTGGAGCCACCCTTCTCGGACCTACCAATTTCGCCATTCAAAACCAAAATGCCGACTTGCTCGCTCCACCTTCTACTGACCATGGAACGGTACCTTCTTCGAAATGGCCTTTCTCAAGCAGTCACAATCGGCTATCAGAGGGAGGCTGGGCCCGACAACAGACTGTGGCAGTTTTACCAACGGCTACGGAAATGGCAGGAGTAAATATGCGTTTGGAAGCCGGTGCAATGAGAGAGTTGCATTGGCATAGCGCAAACGAGTGGTAAGCTCTAGGATCCAGTCACGCTTCAACTCATTAAAATAAAAACGCGCTAACCATGACTCGGAAATAGGGCCTATATCCTCTCTGGATCTGCCGAAATCACTGCTGTGGATCAGAATGGACGTAATTTTGTCGATACAGTGAAGACTGGAGAGTGAGTTCAAAAAGCTACGATTATTACAATGAATGGCACTCAAATGATACTTATGTTTTTTTTTTTTTTGCTTCCTTTTCTATTTTAGCCTCTGGTGTAAGTCCTCAAGTCTTTTCAATCATCGCTCATTCATGACGCGGAGAATCATCTTTACGTGCATAAAATTAACGACAATCCTTTTTTTTTTTTTGGTGTACCAAACGTGATCAGTTTTCCCTTCTGGAGACCCACATTCGATTCAAGCGGGTCCCAATGGAACAGAATTCGTGTTGGTGTTTGACAATGGGTCTTTTGATGAAGATTCGACGTTTCTTCTGTAAGTATTTCCAATCGAAATTATACCCAGACCTGCGAATTTAACATATCAATCCCTTCCAGAACTGATTGGCTTGCACACACCCCCAAGGGAGTTATCAATAAGAATGTGAGTGGTTCAATCCGGGAAGATGGATCAAAAACACCGCCGGTCTGATAAGGTGCTTTTATCTAGTTCGGCTTTCCCGCCGACTCTAAGGCGTTCAACGACCTCCCTTCAGGAAACGGTTTATACATATTCAATGCAGAGGTACCGACAGCTGAAGACGCTGAAACACCAGAGAGTCCCTACGGTCAGATACCTGAGCCATTTTCTTATCACTTAAGCAAGCAAGCACATACCGAGGACGATGATGGTGGATGGACAAAGGTAGCCGACTCGACAAACTTCAAAGCAAGTAAAACAATCGCTGCCGCAGAAGTCTTCCTTAAGCCCGGTTCCCTGAGAGAAAGTGAGTTCATGCCATTTTTCTTATCGTCAAGTCGTGGTTGCGGCATGGGACTGATGTACATCACTTTTCATTTTTAAAAGTGCACTGGCATCCTAATTCGGACGAGTGAGTTGTCTCTTTATTGGCGGGTCGGACGAATCCTAGTTATTAACTCAAGTCTGGTTCAATAATAGGTGGTCATTAATTCTCTCTGGAGAAACTCGAGTGACTATCTTTACTGGGAGCGGAAACGCGGCTACCTACAATCTGCAAGCCGGTGACGTTGGATATATTCGTAAGTTAACATGATACCATGGTCTTCGAATTGAACACGATTTATAAACCGGATGCATCAGCTAATTTTCATCATAAATAATGTAGATGAACAAAACGGGCACTATGTTGAGTGTATTTCGGATGAGCCCTGTCACTTCCTAGAAATCTTGAAAGCTCCCAAATTTGAGGACGTGTCATTATCTCAATGGCTAGCCGTCCTTCCACGTAAGTAGTATTCGAACTTTTCTGTCTTACTTGATCAAAAACTTTATATCTAACCATCCTGAACTCTTTATAGCTAAATTGGTACAAGATCATCTAAGGGTTTCCCAAGAAACTCTTGACACTTTGCGTAAAAAGAAGCAGGCGGTGATTGCAGGTTCCACTAGCTCCACATAGATTTTATATCCTTTTGTTTGTTTCGGAGTAATGTGATTAGCAAGATAAGGACATTCACCCTTTTCTTCTTATAACTTTTAGATACAGATATCCATGAGTTCAATTATTGTTATGTTATAGCAACTTGTACATACCTTAGATGTCTATGTCTCACTAATAGATTACTTTCAGTCTACTTATCTTACAGAAATCTGTTTATTTTTATTAGCCAGTTTCAAACACGGTCCAAATGGATTTGCCAAGATCAGGCTGCCTTCTTGTGGGTTTAATTAGACCCACGAGTGATAACCTCATGTTCAACCTCCCTCAGCATAAGGCCCAGTTTCTCGCACGGGCTTAAATTATTTTTTCTTAGTAGATGGAGCTCCCAAGGAATGATGTACTCATGTTTGCTGGCCATCATGGAGACCTAATTAATTAGAGTTGTTTGAACTCCTGTAATCTGATAATCTATCTGCGCCTGGAGTGTGCACCCACTGACGCAGCAAGATTGCTGTCAAGCCTTGTTTAGACAAGAACTGCCCCAAGGATAGATAAAAGCTGGTCAAGTCCTTTGAGAGCCCCAAAGATGCCCAAAGAGGAGTGAGCAGGACTGATTTTTTTTTAAGTGCTTTAGGCTTAACATTTTGCACTATGTACAACTGTGTGTTCTGTAGCTATAGTACATAATTCTACTAATCTCTGTGTGTTTCTCTTCTCAGGGCTGGACCTACAGTCTTCCTGAGGAGTAGCAGGACTGATAATGGAAGTACAGTACTGATTACGTAAGTGGAATGAGATCTGCTGTATAGATTACGTCACTGTCCAGCTTACTGTACCTTATCTGTATGCAGGATCGTATCACGTCATTCCGTGGTTTGGACAGCTCAGTCGCCCCAACCGGAAAGATGGATTGGGGCCGCCGTCAGTCTCCATTTTGGTATCTCATCAGCATCGCCATCAGCAAGCACATCGAACATTCCAAGCTAGATACTCAAGCAGCCTTCAGTCCAGTCCAGTCCCCTTTGGTGAACCAAAACATCAGCCCTCAAAACCCCTGATCGCGTAAGTCTCCTGTTGATACGTCTCTATTTTGGCTTATTTCTCTTCCAGTTTTAGCTCACCCTTACATCTCTACATACAATTTCGTACTCTCAGCCTCGACTTGAAAACAAACACGTACCTATATCCTCAATATGACCGCTGACAAGAAGCAAGTCCAATTTGACAAAGTTAGTCCCTGTTCACGATCATTCCTAATTTTCTTCATCAGCCTGAACCGCGTTCAATTTAATATGATCGATCGATAAATAGGCTGTTGAGATCGTTCAAGGTCTTCCAAAAGATGGAGATGAGAAGCCTTCACAAACCGAACAACTAGCTTTTTACGCCCTTTACAAGCAAGGTCTTTATCACACACCAGTCTTTCGTTGACTTAGCTCTATACATATAAACAATTCTGATCATATCTTGACGTTCTGATAATTCATAGCTACTATTGGTAACGTTAATATTCCTCGACCGGGTATTTTAGACTTTACGGGAAAAGCAAAATGGGTGAGCTATGATTAATTTACATTCTTTTTATAGATTTCTTGATAATGGTAGGAGGGGCTAACACTAAAGTTGAAAAAATTTGAATGGATTTTTCACAGGATGCCTGGAAGGAAAAGGAAGGCTTGAGTAAGGAGGACGCTCAAGCTGAATACGTTAAGGTTGAGTCAAATTTACCTTGATATTATTATAATTATTTGAATTTGATCTGAGGGTTCGGTTAAATAACTCATGATGATTCCTCTTTCGTCGGTTTTTCAAAATTAGCTCTTACGTGAATACTTGGAAAAATCTTCAGATAAGGAGCAATCGACCAAGTTGTTAGCTCAAGTAAGACCTTTTTTCTTGTTATATAGAACTTTTCTTGATATTATGATGAACACTTTTTATCAATTTCAATTAAACTGACTTATTTCATGTGATTTGTTTACATCAATTTACGATTTCAATAGCTTGACTCTGCTTAGATTCATCAAATTGGATTTACTACTACCCTTACAAATGTAAATGTGTAAAAAAAAAAAAAACGTTTGAGACTGTTGACCATTACACTACCAAGAGCCTACTTGATCTTCAGATGACCTAAATGCTTGATGTTAAGTTGCCCTTGTTTGTTTGTAAAAAGTCGTAGGATAACAGGGTGGTGTTGATTGTATTATAAGAAATACATCCAAACTGACAAACCCCCCCGATCCCATAAGCTGTTGTTCAAATGAGGTCACGGTACTGAAAGAAATAAACTTGTATATCAGTGGCATTTTCAGAAATTTTGAAGTCTTAGATACCGGATGCAAACTTCATCTGGCTCTGATTTTAGTTACTGTATCCATTTCTTGGACCTTTCTTGCTCCACAATTTCACCAAGTCATGTTGACTTCTGGAATGTCACTCACTCAAGGAAATACAGTAAAAGGTGAGGCCGGAACTTTTCTAATTTGAGAAGGATCAATCAACCACTCGTTCAGAAACTTTTACAGCCGATAAAGCCTTTGTTGAACATTTTTTTGAAAAATGTGTCATCCAAAATAGGCTTGGACAGTTTAATCCTGAATGGCCAAAAACCACTTTTGGTGCCCGCTGGCCCTGGAACTTTGATCGGGTAGGTTTGAGCAGATTAGCTTGGCAGATGGGTTTACCCGGTCATCCAGAACTACTGGCGGGGGGGTTTAGGATAGCCTCTGAGTTTCTTCCTCACCCTAACCCCAGTGACACATTTCTTGAAAAAATGTTCAACAAATGCTTTATTGGCTGTACTATAAAACACCCAAACACTTATTCTCAAACTTCATTGAGGACCAAAGCATATCCATAGAAAACTTAGAACTGCCTTGGAGGCTCATAATCTAAGATTGAATGAATTGATGTAAGATAATACCTTAGAGGTGTCCCCTCTGTGGGGGTGCATGGGGTGATACAACTGGAACCCTTTTTGGTCACTCTATGCAACTGATTGAAAGGTTTGTCTCACAAATCTTACTTACCTCAGGGGCTGTGAGTCTCCTCCATGGCCCCCAATGTGAAGGGGAGGGGGGGCAAACAGGGACTGTGAATGTGGTGGAGATAAGAGCTCTTTCTTAAAAAAACCCCCCAAGAATATGTTGATCATCCAATGATTGATTAGGTGTGAGTAGATGTATCTGCTTATCTAATTCACACAGCATTGTTTGGTTGAATTCGGGAGCATCCGACAATTGGTAGTGTTGTGAGCCAATCCTGGTGAGCCGCCAGGTGAGCCAAGTTTTTTTCTCATTTAGTCCCTGGTTAATTAGGTTTCATCTTTTTTTTTTTGACAATGTCTTCCATGACCAGCATATGTATTTGGTCCCAACATGTTAGATGCAAGATGCAGTGTGAAAGTTTTGGAACTGGGGATCTGACAGATAAATTGCAAAGTCTAGTGTAATGGATACATAGAAAAAAAGGTTAAGTTTGATCTCGAATGGTGACACATACATCTCTCTTTCAGCAGATGAAGAAAGTAGATGAGTAAGGAGAATGGGTTGAGGTTGAGTCAGGGTTATGCTTATAGAAGCATATTCTAATGTGGGAGTGTGTCTGTAACAAGCATACTGTCTCTTTGTGTCAATTGAATCTCAGCATGCAGGCTTGAAGGTCATCAATATGAGCTTGATACTGTAGATTCAACAAATGTTGTCACCACCTCTTCACTGGTGGTCCGTGCATGCGGCCATCCCAGACCTTCCAAAGGTCCTTACAACACCTCATCTGCACCTTTCCTATGAAGTCCTTTCACAGGAAACTCAACCCATTGGACCTGATCATCTCCCTTGCTTTCAATCATGGTCAAGTCACCCTCAACCCGGCTGGTCCACATCCAACCCTTCCATCCTGGTCCATCAGCCTTGCTTGCAGCCCCTTGCCTCACCAACCTATCCCACCCGCCCCCAAATCCAAATCTGATGGCAATCAACTCACTTTGTTGACACTTTTCATCTGCAAGAGTACATACATACTTACTGATTTCTTTATGGTCAGCTTCTTTTGATTTGGTCACTGACCTTTCCTGGCTGACCATTCATTTTCCAAGTCTCAACTGAATTTTGTTTTTTTGGTTTCTTGTTTCCTAGCTTGGTTTCCCAGTCTCACACTTCTCTCAGGTCCATCATAGCTTTCCCCTACCTTTGCAGCAATCCCCATCTTGCCTGCTTCAAACACCTCTACTTCAGATTGTTGGTACCACTTTTTTGTAAATCTTGATCTCCCCTATTTGAATTCTATTTGTTTTAGTCTTGGTTTCAGGGCTCATGACACTACATATATTTTCATTTATTCCTAAGGGAAAAATGCCCCCCCTGCAGAATATTTTTCCCACCCTATATTCCTCCCTGGAAGAAGGCATGCTACATCATTAGACATTCAAAATGAAGACCCAGCTGGATAGTACATCTCAGCCTGCTTTTCTTCCCCCTGAGCCTACTCAGTTTGGATGAGCCCCAAACCTGAACCCTGGTACTGGCAGTACAAATATTTTCACTTATTCCTAGAGGACACCTGGGGTTTCATGAAATTTCAAACTTCTGCAATGAATTACCTTGTTTCATGTTCCAGGAAAAATCTGGAAAAATCATGGTGGGCTGAAAAGGACTATTTGATGTTGTGAAAATTTTTCAAGCTTGTTCAGCAACCTCAGGCTTTAAATAAGCAATGGGAATTATCACCCTTGTGATATTGCAATGTGATTGTGCACCATATTTCAAGACCTAAACCTTGCACAAAGAATCCCAAAAAAATCAGGTTAGATGCCCAAGATACACCAAGAGGCTGAACATCTTTTTCAGAATTTTATGAAATTTATCCCAGCCTCCATTGCACTTCATATCTAAATGTAAGGTGAAACAGGACATCAGCTTTTGAGTTGCATAGACATAAGCTTGATGTCACCTCAGGGAGAGGCATGAGGAATAGCAAAAAATGACAGTAGACTCTCCAGTGTGATTCAAGTGCTACATGATTTTTTCAGATATTTGGGATTAATTTTGAATTGTCAATGACAAATACAATTCTGATTTGGGGCCTTCTGGCAGGCAAATGCAATAAAAAGCACATATTTTGGGGCATTGATTGATGTAAAGAGGATGTAAATGATGCTGGTAAAAATCTAAAAAAAAAAAAAAAAGCTGCAATAAAAGTGCTTCTTATGCAGATAATTCACTAATTTTGTCAGACTTTTACAACAGTTTTTTAGTGGAAATTTTAGCTCACTTTCCTTAGACTTGTTCCTTTTGACCCTCTTAGCTATTTGAACATAAAGTGCAGGTTTAGGTGTTGTATAGCTATCAAAAATTTTAGAAACATCACCAAGCCTTTTGATTAAGCACTGAAACGTTTTCTAGTTTTTTGGGGATTTTTTTCTGCATCATATACATCATGTTTAACCCAATGAATGCACCAAAATGTGTGCTTTTTCTTGC